>JAPKLW010002483.1:46427-83996 GCA_026898455.1 Plectranthus barbatus
AAGATGTTCTCATTATTTACGAAAATATCATTTTCTCTCCAAAACTCACTACACTAATATATTTTTTAATTATTTTATTTATTTATCTATAACTATTATAAAAAAATATAATCTATACCTAATATATAAAACAAAAATATCTACCAAATTATTGCAATCTCATTTTCCCTCCCATATCTATTGCATCACCATAAATATTACTCCCTCCGTTCCAGTTAAATTTATCATTTTCTTTTCGACACGGGAATTAAAGATTGTGAGTGTAAATGAAATTAATATTTTATTGTTGAGTGTAAAAAAGTTGACATTTTTAAAAATTGATCAATTGGGTTGAGATGCCCGATTTAGTAAATAGGCCAATTTAAATAGGGCTGAGGAGTATTTTTAATTTTATTTTATTCATATATTATAATATATATGTGTGTATGAGAAATTCAACAAATTACATTTAAATCACTTTTATTTGACATATTCATACATTTAATTTTTTATTTAAATTTATTTCAAAAATGTAAGTATATTTTTATCTTATCATTTAAGTTAGATTAGTTTTATATATTAAAGTACTATTTTGAAAAAATTTGTGTTTGCTTTATTCCTTTTTATTATTTCTTAGATTTATGTACGAAATCAATGTGTATAATAACTTATATGTATTAAAAATTAAGTTATACTTTTGTAAATGTTAAATATAATAAAAAAGTACTTTTTATTAAACATTTATTTTGAACAACTTCTAAAATGTATACAAAAATTACATTAAGTCAAAATTAAATTATTTCTTTCCTTTTAAGTTGGATTAACTTATAGGAGTATGTTATAAATATGTAGTTCAATGTTATATATAACCAATAATATAAATATGTTAAAAAGATAATATCGATGATATAAACTAAATACATTAACACAAAATTGTATAAATACATTTAATCGTAAAATTATAGATTCAATACAAAATATATTAATTAGTAATTCATTTTTCCAAGAAATCATGTCATTTGTCTTAATATATTTAAAAAGCATATGCATATGTCGATTTACTATTTCAACTCTCAACAAGACTAACTTATGGAAGTGATTAATCATGTGACCGCTGAAAGTTTGAGCGAGATGAGAAATATGATGGAGAGACTACACACAAAAGATGAGATAATGGAAGCATTAGCATCTCTTTCATCCATCGGATGGATTACCAAGAAGAATTTTTCACAAAAATTATATTTATGTAATATATAAAAACTTACATGTTATCGTGCAACGCACGGGTGTAATTCTAGTAATTTAAAATAGCAAAATATTAAAAATTTATTCAAAAAATAACAACTTTTATGAATAAATGCAAAAAATAACAAAAATTGAATGAAGAGTTTGATTTACCTTTATATTTAATTATTTAAAAGTGCATGATCAAACATATCAACACCTTCCATTTTGGTTAAAATTATAACAACTAAATAGTTTATTCATTTCCTTTTTTCTTACATAATTAAATTAATAATTGTATGCATTCTAAAATGTTTTATGCTCATATATAAATTGAACAAATTTACAATTAATTTATTAAATATAATTTTACGCCAACTTTAATTTATTTATTTTATATCTCCATTTAATTATAAAAAATTCAATTCGCGCCATCATTTAATTAGTTGAATTCACAACCCTCATTTGTATCATGAAAATATGAATTCACGCCACCCTTCATTTGTTCATTTTTTTTTAAAATGATAGCAATTATTTTAAAATAACTCAAATTGACGTCTGCAATTATTTAGATGTTAATTCCAATTCACTTTAATAATTGGAAATAATAACAATTATAATTTATGCCAATATTTTTCAATTAAAATACTCAAATTTTGGATAATTCGAAATGAAATTTATTGAGTTTTGTTGGTCCCCGATCAGAGTTATGATATATGCAGCGGAAGTATTAATGTTTATCTTGCACGTGTTTTGCTAAGATCTCGACTTAGCAAGTATTTTTCTAAATATTTTAGCTCGTGTATTTGTTAGATAGATTGCAGTTTATACTACAACACTTGGTGTGTTGAGTTTCAAATGATTTAACCAACGAACTAAATAACGTAGCAAAGCAGTAAATGACACGAGAATCTTATAGTGGTTCGAACAATTGTTCTACGTCCACTCTTCAGTCCTCCGACTGAATATTTTACTAGAAGAATGTGTACAAGGTCAGGCATGATCTCTAACGTTGAGCAGCTCCTCCGTCTGGTCAGCGCGCACTTTCAAGCACCTCGATCTCCAATCTTCAACCGGTGTCGCTCCTTAGAGTGAGGACAAACCTCCCTTCTCCCCGGATGTCGACTGATGGGAGTTTTACAGTTCTTCCTGGAACCTATCCTTGTGTTGGCGTAGCCCGTACGAATCACTCTTGCACCGCAATAGTGACTGCTAGATTCTTTCTGGAATAGAGAGAATCCCAAATATACCTTTTGAAGATAAACTTCACAGGTTTTCGAGCTTCTGTTATGAAAGCTTTGAAAAAGCTTCAATGAAGAACTTAGCTCGGTTGAGTTCACGTGATAGAGAGAGTGAGTTTGATCTCTTTTGTTATCTCTTGCATGTACTAAGTCGCGAACTTTTGAATCAATTAAGGACGCCACCTATTTATAGGTGAAGATTCAATCAGCCGTTTGAATCTTGTCCGTTAGACTCAAAGGGAATGCTCGCCTATTTGTATGCTTCATTTTTCTGCGGTGGACAGAGACTCTTCAAGTCCCTTTGTCTCTGATTGGCGTAACATCTATCTCTATACGTCGGTTGTCAGAACAGATCTTTTGTAGGTCTGAACCCCTTTTTCTTCATGATGATTATTCTATCCTCTTGATTGGTTGGTTCTTCTTGTAACTTGTAGTCCGTCTGATGTTTGGCTTTGTAGTCTTTCTCTTGATTTTTGATTGTTGACTGTCGTCTGCTGACTTATTGTTATGCGTCGGATATCTCCGCAGATTGCTAGAACTTCTTCTTCAGCATTCTCGTTGCTTCCTCGGCATTGCTGGTCGCTATGATCTTCAGCAGTCTTCAACAATTGGATGAGTTTGCTGACTCCTTCAGCAAACTTAATCATTTCTTTTTCTTAATCTATTAAAACTCGAGTATTAATTCCTATACTTGACTTTTTACAATTGACTCGATACTGAGTTGCTATAGCTTTGATCCACCAAAAATATCAACAGTGATAATGAATTGGTTTACAGTGGCGGGGTCTAACAATATTCCTAACAAGGTTCTTTTAATATTTAAAATTTAATAAATGTAATTAATTGAATTTGAGTTTCAGTTTATTATTTAGATTTACGATTAAAACTTGAGTCGGAATTTAAAATCCTATTGAGATTTCAATTAAATTATATTTGGATTTATAATTGACATTGAGGAATGAATTTAAAACACAATTAGAATTTCAGTTTAATTATTTTAATTCACCCTCATGTACTCTGATAAGCTCGTTTTTCTACTCTCTTATCGCATTGTTTTTCTTTTCTTTTATGCATTTTAGCTTGTTTTCTTGAATAAACTGAGCATGAGTATATATTAGAGGGTATTATGCTTGTCATGGTAAAATTTCGCAGGTTTTAGGCCAAATCCAATGGAAACCCGTACCGAAAGCAGCAAATGTTTAAAGAAATAGTCACTAATTCTTCCACCGATGGAATCTGAGCTAATGAAGCATGTCATTTGAATGATCTTTGAATTAGATTTCCAATGCAACTGGAATCGGATCAATCGGAGTTCGGATGCAAAAGTTATGGTCAAAACCGAGAGACTGCGCAGAAGGGTCGGAAGTGGCGAAAATGGTCTCTGTTTCGACCGATTTGAAGTCCATATCGACCGGGGCAGGTCCATCTCGGCCGTGGCAAGGCTTACCTCGGCCGAGACGCATGTTTTTGCAGCCCAAATTTGCACGTGATAGAAGATTTGAAAGGAGAAGATACCATATCAAGATAGGGACGAATTTTGGAGCAATTATACCATCCAAGGCCTCAACCCTACTACTATATAAACTCATAATTAGCTCAGAATTGTGCTCTCTCTCAGCCCCCTTCAGTTATTAATTATTTTCAGAGTGTTTTTACTTTAGTTTTTGTCAGAATTCCTCTTTAATTTTTATTTAATTTTAATGCAATCTTTATTTTTCCCTGCAATGCTTATTTTCAATATGTTAGGCTAGAACCCTAAACAGGTTCTAGTGTTTCTCCATCTGTGATGCATGTTTAGATTCAATTGTTCAAACCCTTAAAATTGGTTTAAATCCTATGTTTTATTTTAAATCTATTCTCATCGAAGGATCGAGAGATGAAGACTGAGGTAGGTTTCAATTAATTAATCGTAGGACCGAGAGGTGAAGGTTAGTAATAGGAAGTTAGGATTTAATACTTTTGATTATATGTCTGACCAAGAAGATTTCAATCGTAGGAAAAATCTAATCTTTATTCAAATTGATTAATTGGTGTGTTTTGAGACCGAGAGGAGATAACCACTAGTTAGTAATTTAGGATTTAATTGCCCGACCAAGGAATTAATTCCACATTAATAGATTTTCCACCAAAATATCTTTTCTTGGTTTGAATATTTGTTTCTTGCATGTTGATCAGATTGGTAGATTTTCCTAGAATCTGTGCTTTTTAATATTTATTTTTATCCCTTTAAATTATTTGTTTAGAAAAACCAAAACCCTTCAAAGTTTGATTTACCCAAACAAAGGTTTTGAAAACCATATTCAGTACATGATTCTCCTTCGTTGTATTATCCCTGTGGGTTCGACAACCTTCGGGTTCTATAAATGTATTTGCCCTTTGCTATAATTTGTATGCAGATTTAGCATCGATCAAATTGGCGTCGTTGCCGGGGATAGTCAGACGGCGAGTTATTACTGGATTGTTTGAAGAACTTCTGGATTGGGTTGTATTTTCTTAATTTTTATTTTTAAGTTTCGAGTTGGTATTGTTTTTCTTTGTTTTTGGATTCTGTTTTTCCTTTCGTGTGCGTGAGTTTTTTTTCTGTACCGTGTCTGTTTTGGCTGAGGCAGCCTTTGCCACGGTCGAGATTGACCCTTCATCTCGGCCGTAACACACCCTATCCCGACCGGGATACTCTGAAATTTCTCTCGATTACTGTGCAGGTGCATGAACACGCAGAACAAAGGAAAGGCACTCGAACCTTTCATACCAGAAATCGAAGCAGCCTGCAGGAACAACAAAAAGAAGGGAAAGAAGCTGAATTTTGAGATGGAAGCAAACCCGGAAGCCCCATTTCAAAACATGCCACCAGAAGAACAGAGACAGCTGCTACGGGATATACAAAACATGAGAGAGCAACTTCTTGTTGCCCAAGCTATTCAGGCAGAGCAAGCCGCACGATTGGCGGAGCTGAACAACAGACAGGTGGTGGTCCCACAGAGGTCTATTCTAGACCAATTTTTACCATAGCAGGAGGAAGCAGGATTCAAGGTTGGCATCAACGCCAACAACTTTGAGCTGCGCACAGGGTTGATACAGATGGTGCAGCAGAATCAGTTTGGGGGGAGAGCAATGGAAGATCCATACGCCCACCTCAACTTGTTCATCGAGGTGTGCGATACGATAAAGCAGAATGGAGTCCCCAAGACGTCATTAGGATGCGCCTCTTCGCTTTCTCACTCAGAGACGAGGCCAGGTCTTGGTATGCTGGCCTTGATAAAAGCCAAATTGGGACATGGGAGGAGCTGCGAGCAGAATTCCTCACCAACTACTTCCCACCGAGCCTGCTACTGAAGAGGAAAGCTGCCATCACTACTTTCAAGCAGCTTTATGATGAATCCCTGCATGAAGCTTGGAAACGATACAAGGAGCTCCTGCGACTCTGCCCCGGACACGGAATTGATCTTGAGATGCAGGTCTGCCACATCTATGAAGGTCTGAATCCTCACATGAAGGAGATGGTAGATGCATCAGCTGGAGGGATCCTGATGAAGAAGAATGGTGCAGAGAGCATGAGACTGCTAGCAGACATGGCACTGAACAGCCACCAATGGCCTACTGAGAGACAGATTCCAGTCAAAGCTGTAGAGGCCAAGCCAGAAGTCGATGTGGCTGCAGAGGTGAAGAAGCTCCGAGAGGAAATTGAGAAGCTGGGAACTGCTAAGGTTGTTGTTGTTACTAATGAGCCAAGCATGACGATTGTTCCGGTGGAGGCTGACTACATCAACCGGGGAGCAGGCAGTTCATCTGGAGCTGCGAATTCGGAGGTGAACTACATTGGCGGTGGTTATCACAATAACTACCGAGGTAATCAGGGTTATCACTATAACCATGGGCGATCTCACCCTGGTTTTTCTTATGCTAACCCCACTGCTGCAGAACACCCTCCACCTGGCTTTGATGTAGGTACAGGAGGTGAGATCGTTGAGAGAAAGAGGTCTGTGCTGGAAGAGACACTGGAAAAATTCATTAAGAGTTCAGACAACAGGTTCGGCAAGGTGGAGAATGAAGTGAAAGGGATGGCCACTCACATGCAACTGATGACAAAGCATCTGGAAATGATGGACACCCAATTGAGTCAGATTTCAAAAAAAGTGATATTTTTTACATCTCATATAAGAGAAATTGCTATTTTAGAATTTCCCTCTTCTCGAAATGTTGATATAGATTTTAACCATTCAACCAATAATTATGGACTATGGTAAAGGACAACCATATTATTTTATCCCCTTTTTTATTATCAATTCAAGATTTAAAAAAAAATCAATTATTAATTTAAGATTTAAATAATGAATTTTCTATATAAAACTTGAAAACTTATAAAATTTCCAATTCTTGACCCAAAATATAATACATTCTCAAGCTATTATTTAAATATTAAGTGGGAATATTTTGAAAAATATCCTAAAATATTGTTCAACAATGAAAAATATACTAATATTTTATGTTGAATTATACTTTAATATTTCATGTTGTCAACTAAAAATATTATCCATTAAGAAAAATACCATAAAGTTGCTCATATCACTTATGTTAGAAAGTATTCATACCTAATATATTGTCTTAATGTGTCAAAAAATGTATAGAAATCATCAAACTTGTAATGTCCTGTTAGGATGTCTATCAAGTTGTAATGAAGCTAATTAAGACAAACTGGATCGAAATATTAATCACCAGTTTGGAATGTGCGAAAGATTAGAAGAAACTAGATCCTAGTATGAAACTAACAAATCAAAGAAACTGATCGAAGACACCAACTTGACTCTTCTCCAGTTTACGAGACCAATTTCCACTCACACATAAAGACAAAGAGAATAAGTCAGAGAAATCATTAAAGATCTGTCTTTAAGAACGGAGATTCCTTAAAGACTGAAGTTATGTTAACCAGTTCAGATTCCTCGAACTAGAAAAGTTGTTCTGACACAAAAGCAGCATGTCGACATTCTGTGCCAGAAAAAGGATGAAGCAGATGCAGAACTTTAGGAAAAACATTTTGCTCCCGTCAGAAAAAGAGACATCTCAAATTGGACAATGCTCAATCTGTCTCTAAACGACTATAAATTTGAAACGCTCCTACCTCGTTTATAAATAGACGAAGCGCTTAGAGTGACAAAATATAGAAATTCAAAGAAAACAACAATACTCTGCGCAAGTAAAAACTCAAAGCGTTTCTATCATCAAGGCTAAAACTTAGCCAATCTTGTGTCATCTTTTGAACACGAGACTCGTAGCTTTCTCAGCTAGATTTATTTCTTGGTGTTCTTTCTCTCCAAGAAAGAGCGCAACAATCATTGCATATCTCCAGCAGTGATTATCACGGGTGTTTAGCCAACCAGTTCGATAGTTCGGGAGGAACTATAAAGCTCTTGACATCCAGAGGAGGAGGCTGTGTGGTGTACACACACTTCCAAGTCTGCGAAGCCAAAGGAATCAATGGCTTGAACGAGTGAGCTAGTGGACTGGTGAGACCATTCATGTAACTGAGGCTTAGTGAGTTTTCAGACCTTGGTCTAAAGAGAGGACGTAGCATTTGTTGTTCGAACCTCTATAAATTATTTGTTCTTTACGGCTTTTTACTTACTTGCAAGGATTCTGAAACTCAGCACATTCTAGTGTTGTAGTATACTCGAACTGAACCTAAAACTCAAACTCGCTAACAATCTGTTTTACAAAATCACAAACTAGTCAAGAACCACCAGTTTGTGAGTGCAAGTTGTTTTTAAAGTTTCCGTTGTGCATCAAACTTATTCTGATCTTAGACCAACAACTGAATTATACCCTAATGTTTGATTCAATCAATTAAAAATACCTTACATCGCTGACGGTGTTAAAATGCGCTAATTTTAATATAATATATGTCATGCATGATTCATCAAATTTTTAACACTGTTAACGGTTGAGGGTGTTTTTTATCGACAAAATCAAACATTAGGCTATAATTCAATGGTAAGAGAAATATTGATCAAAATGAAAAATCAAGGTATAATTCAGTAAGGGATAAACATTATGTTATTTTTTTATAGTTTTTCCATATTAAGTAAGTAATTAATTGATAACTTTTAAATATTTTGGATCCTAAATTAAAAATTTATACTCCCTCCGTCCCAGATTAATAGTCTCATTTGCTTTTGGCACAATAACCAAGGCATGTGAGTGTAGAATGAGTTGAGTGGAATTAATATTTTATTGTTGTGTGTGAAAAAGTTACCCTTTTTAGAAACGGGACTATTAAAGTGGGACGCACGAAAATGGGAAATGAGACTATTAAAGTGGGACGGAGGGAGTATTTCGAGACCTCAATTAGACAAGTAAATTATCTTTTAGATCATGAATTGATATATTTTTTTTAATTTTTAATTGTACATGTTATATATATATATATATATATATATATATATATATATAGAGGTGTAATCATATCACAAGTCCCCTTTAGATGGGAGATGAGAATGAATCTTATCCTTCTATTTCATAAAATGTGTGGTCCAGATTTCATATTTATAATTATTTTATTAACTAATTTATCAATTAATTATACATATTAAGGGCTTTTTAGTATTTTAGCATTTCATAATTAGATTCTTCTAAAATTATAATATTTTCCTTAACTAATTCCTATATTCTCTCTCATAATTGTATTACGTATAATATCATTTCCTCACCCAGATTTACCAACCCCAAATCTTCCTCCCTCTTCCAGCCGCAACTACCGTTCTTCACCAATGTCGAAAGAAGAAGTTCCTGGTAAGGATTCTCCCATCTCCATCAAATTGACATCTACTCTCTCTCGGCGGCAAATCCAGGTGCAGCGTGCGATGGCGACGAGGCTGAGAACGTAGATGAGAACGCAAAGCAGAGAAGTAAGGATTACTACGAAGTCGGAGTCAAGTGTCTCCAATGGCGACGAGGAATTATCTGAGGGCAGAGAGCTAGCGACGCCGAGCTCGCGTGAACGGACAGTCATGTAGATAGAGGAAGTGAATGGTAGAGAGAGAGAGGGGGGGAGATGGGTGTATGGCGTTTGTAAGCTAATTTCATAATTGTTTTTTTTCATATATAAGTTGCATTATATACGCCTGTAAATATGCATTATATACGCCTGTACAGTTGCATTACTCTTCATGGAATTATTAAGGTTTTTTAATATAGTTGTGTGTTTTCTGGTGCAAGTTGCATTATATAAACCTGCAAATATGCATTATATATGCCTGCAAATATGCATTATATAAGTCTGCAAAGTTGCATTATATAAGCTTAAAAAGTTGCAGTATGTTTCTTTAAAATTCAAAAGCCCTAAAAATGATAAAAAGTATAAAATTAATTAATTTAGAAAAATATTCATTAAAATTCGAAATTAATAAAATGTAGCGATAATGCAGCATAAATTTAGGGATTTCCTAGATATAATGTGTGAAAAATACAAAAATAATTAATTTAGGAAAATATTCATTAAAATTCAAAATTAATAAAAAGTAGCGATAATGTAGAAAAAATATAAGATTTGTTGAATAAAAATAATTAATTTAGAAAAATATCCGTTAAAATTCGAAATTCCTAAAAGTTAGGGATAATGTAGCATAAAATTATGGATTTTCCTATTTTGTAGATTTAATGGATATGAAAAAAGACAAATTTACCCCGTTAATGCAACTATTTTATATTACCGAATGCAACTTTAGAAATTCGCTGCTCAAATAGATCTCAACCGTTCCAACCTTGATTTGGATGTACAGGATTCATTCTCATCTCCCATCTAAGAGACCACTTGTAACTTTAACGCACCCCTATATATATATATATATATATATTGGTGATCATATGAGAATAGATTTTAGTATGAGAAATGAGAATAAATCTCAGACTTTGATCTTGTCATTTCAACGCTCAAGATCTATTTGATTCCGTATGCAGTTTTAGTCCATTATCATGCAGTGTTGCAAAATTAAGATTATTTTTGTAATTTTAGCTTTTTAAATATTGAAATAGTATATATCTTCACATTTTATTAGATTTTTATTCCTTTTTTTTGCGCGATTTGATTTTCTCTTTCTTCTTTGTGCGATTTGATTTTTATTTCTTCCTTCGATCAAGTTTTTTTTCCTTGTTTCTGGATTTCGCATTCGTCTTCGCAGTCGTCTTTGTTACTAGTGGTTGTTATTGAATTCAATTTTTCATTTTGGAGTTCTATCGTTTGACGAAATTATGGTTGATCGAGGATGTGAAGGTATATTCAGAAATTTCTTTCTCTGCTTTTATTTTTGCTTTGTGATTGTGTTCATATTTGTTTTGATGTTCTGTAATTCTTAGAGATGATTTGTGTTGTTTATGGAATTGTAAACTTTTTGTTATTGACTGTTCGTGCGTGAAGATAGTTTAAAAAGATTTTATCTATTATTCATTTTTCTGTCTTTTTTATTCATAATAGTTCTAAAACATGTGCATTTTTTTTAATCATAGTTCGTTAAATTTTTGTGTAGTGACATGACATGTTTATTTTTAGGTTTATATTATGCATTATCAGTGATAAACTTATGCATTCTATTATATTACAGGTTCATTTATGTCAAACTGTCTTGATGAGATGAAACCTTTAAAGTGGAGAGTTTTTAGAACTCTTGATGATGAAATTGAGTTTTATAAGGATTATGCTCGTATTGCTGCTTTGAAGAAGAAGATGTTTGAAGGTTTTTATGGTCGATTGGTTCCTGAAAATATTGAAGTGTTGCCTCCAGTTATTGTAAAAACCAAAGACAGTGGAAGTTGAATTGCTTCGAGGAAGGAGAAAGCTCTTAGAATGTTGGATAAACCAATTAGAATTTGTGCAAAATGTAAAAAGTTGATCTATCGTGATTCAAGGAATTGTGTCAAAGTCAATAAGAATTTAACCAAAAAATGCATGATAGCATTCTTATAGATGCACGTAGGATGGTAAAAAATGAACTTACGACAGTTGATGTAATTTTTTTTAATTAGTAAATCGGGCTTAAAATGCAGGTTGTTGTTTGTTTTTTAGCATTTTTACAGTTGTAGCCTTTACTGCAGGATATTGGGGCAAAAATGCCGCCTTTTTAAATTTGCTGAGATTGAATTTTGTTCGTTGATTTGATGAAATGAATGGGCGAGATTCATTTTCATTTCTCATACTAAGGCTCGTTCTCACCTGATCACTACTCTCTATATATAAAAAATAAGATTGGATCCTAAATTTGGAAATATTTAATTGTTTTAATTATTTATTAATTGATCATATTACTTCATTGGTTATTTAGTGAAAATATTCTATATATGTAATGATTTGATTATATTTTAAGTAGATAGAAACGGTAATATTAATATACCATAGTTTTTTTTATTCTATAACAATATTTAGATTTATTATCGATAATATATTTCTTTTAATCTATATCTAAAATTATTTTATAAATATTATAAAATTATATTATAGTCTTTATATATAAAATGACAAATTTGGTGACAATTTAACCACATTTTATGTTGATTTGTAGATAATAATTATATACTATTAATATAACATTGTACTTGTATAAAATATCACTTTAAAATTGAGAACTCTGGATTATTAAATAAGTATTGGTGAACAAATTTGGAGAATTTAAAGAAGCACTAATCTTTAAATGGATCGAGAAATTAATTAATGTTTGATAAACTATAAATAAATAACCAAGTTATATTTTATGGATTGAATTTTTTAGGTATTCCAAATTCATACATATTATTTATCGTTTTAACATAATTTTATTATAAATATCAATGCACAAATAACCAAAAAAAATAAATTGAGTATAATCAAATTTAATTCTCGCGCATCACGTGAGTGATATACTAGTTAAACAAAAAAAAACAGGAAAAGTATGACACGGAAGCACTGATTTTACTCCATAACCACCTAGATTGAATTGTAAGGTTATCTCAGACTAATAATAATACTAAACTCAAATAAAAAATACAGTAAGTGTCACATCAAACACAATTTATCTCAAATAGAAAACATTAAACTTTAACTCAAAAGAATATTCTCGAATGCTACCAATATATTTATCAAATTAACAATATGAACCATTTATTAATTCAAATAAGATAAATTATTATGAGATAATTAATTATTAAAAAATAAAAGATATTACTAATTGTATTTTTATTAATTAATACAAACATCTTATCGAAATAAACAAAAAATAATAAATTTAACAACTAAAAAATTAAATGGTAGAAAGATATTTAATTTATACTCCCTTCGTCCTTTATAAGTAGTCCCTTTTCTTTTCGGTACGGAGATTAAGAATTGTGAGTATAGTGGAATTAATATTTTATTGATGAATGTGAAAAAATTTGCTATTTTAGGAAAGTGAGACTAATTTATGGGACAAACAAAAATGGGAAGTGAGACTACTTCTACGGGAGGGAGTATATTAGGGGTGACAATTTTTAATCCGATCCGATAATCCGACACGATAATAATGGATACGGATTGAGGCTTATCGGATATGGATCCTTATCGGATCGACACGATAAGGACACGAAAATTTCGGATCGGATTCGGATTGGATACGGATCGGATAGGGATATCCGTTAATAAATTAATAAAAATTATTTATTTTTTAAATATAATAATTAATTAATTAATTTTGATATATTAGTTTAGATTTAGAGTTATTTCAAAAATTCAAATATCTTAGTTCTTCATTGTCCGTGTCCCATTTTTTTAATTCACCACCAAAAAATGTATTTATTTATCTATTCATTATATTTTGTAATATTTATTTTCTTCTAGTATCAAGATTTAATGACTTTTTTTTTTTTTTCTCAACTTTAAGTTTTCAATTAAGTTGTATCAACCGATTAACTAGCTGGTGAGATCCTAAATTTAAATGTTGATGAAAGTATTGTAGATTCATCGGAATACTTATTCATTGTTTCAACTCTTGCAATTTTAGCATAATAGATGAAAGATATTTATTATAATTTATTTTATTTGTTATAAATTTTAAAGTTTTAATTAATATTTCTCTCCGTCAAAATTGTAAGTGTAATATTGACGACTAAGGTGAATGATTGATCAGTATTTAGAAATGACCAAGTTTGACCACTAGTATTTGAATTTAAGATTTATCTATGTATCTTTGGATATTTGATTGAGGATTTTAGTTTTAAATGAAGTTGCAGTTTTATGTATTTATCCAACACAAGATTTGAACAATCATATATAAATACTTTGTATTATCTTATCAAAGTTTTATTTGATTATAATTGTGTTTATTGAAATAGATTCTTATTGAATTAATTCAATTTGAATTCTTATCGGATCTTTACCGGATCGGATCCATAACGGATCCTTCGGATTGGATACTTATCGGATCCTTAACGGATACGGATCGGATTCGTGCGGATACGGATTTTAGCTTAATGGATCGGATACGGATACGGATTTTGATTTTTCTTAACGGATCGGATACGGATTTGACCTTAACGGATCGGGTCGATAACGGGTTGACACGATAAGGATCCGATCCGCACGAATTGCCACCCCTAGAGTATATAATACTAAAATTGAGTTTTATTTATCTATCATCTTAAATTTGTATATTAATCAATCTTTTATTATAAAACAATATCTAATTCATATTTAAATTACATAGTATATAGATGTGTGTGAAAAAATTATACACACCACGCATATTTCAAAAAAAAAAAGAAAAACAGTCGAATGCTCTGAAACGCAAAATTGCGTTTGTCGACACCAAATTTTTTATTTAGGCTTGCGGAAACAGTACAGTTGGAGCAAAAATCTCAGCTTTTAGATTTGAATTCGATTGGAGAAGCTCTAATATAAATGAAAATGAACTCTCTCAATTGAGCTGAAGCAAGGAAACTGGAAGTACAGCGTTAAGTAACACTAAACAAATATGAATCTCAATACAAAGTCTACTGAGAGAAAAAACAAAATAATGAGCATTATTCAAAACAGCAGTGCAGTGCAGGCCAATTTAGGAAGCCTTAGAACACAAACTAACTGAGTGTATAAAATTATTCGTCAACATTAATAGGATTTACCAAGAACTTGGTGTTCAACAGCTCAACCAACCAGCAACTTGTTCTCATCCAAAAAGGTGTAGGTGGGAACCTCCAGGTTAAAGGGTGCGGGTCCTTTGCGAATCCGGCCAGAGATGTCATAATGGGATCCATGGCACGGGCAGAACCAACCCCCATAATCACCAGCATTTGGCAAGGGGATGCACCCCAGATGGGTGCAAACCCCAACCACCACAAGCCACTCTGGATTCTTAACCCTCACAGCATCCTCTTGTGGGTCGCGGAGGGAGGCAATATCGACACTGTTTGCTAAGTTGATGTCGTCTTCGGTTCGGTGCCTGATGAACACTGGCTTTCCACGCCACTTCACAGTGACAGTTGTCCCTGGTTCGATACTGGACAGATCCACCTCGAGGGAAGCAAGAGCAAGGACATCCTTACTAGCAGACATGCTCAACACAAATTTGAGCACAAGGAGTCGAGCCAACGATGCATACACGAACCTGCCTCCAGTCAAAACAAAGTATGCAAATGCACGTTTGCTGGGATCACCTGGGGGATAGCGCTCATGGTTGTGCTCATCATAGACAATCTTTGGGCTGGGATTCTTGATTGCTGCCACCGTAGCAGGGATGTCCGAAACCAGGCCTGTATCCTGCCCAGCAGCAATGATACCCGAAGAGAACCCTAAAAGATGCACAGAGGTTAAATATTGTTTTAATAAAAAGAACAAGATATGAGACAGAACAATATAAAACAACTGAGATGCATGACTTAATCATAAGCAGAGAGCACAAGATACAACCAAATGACACATCTGAAAATACAGTCTTTATCCGAGACTAAAATAATCAAGTGTACAAAGAGAAACAAATGCCACCCTGCAACAAAAGTGACGGCAGAAACTTAAAATGTTCAGCAGAATCAGAACCAACCAACTTATCCAACGATACAGATGTATACATATAACCACTAAAAATTTGGTTGGGCAATAAGTTGTTCCTTCGAGAACCTTAGCTACAAACCTAGTATTGGAATAAAATAAGCTCCAAAACTAATTCATGACCAAGAGGCATTGACCATAGGTGGAACTGATCATTGATAACATTGATAAAGATACTTTCGAGAAGCAGTTCAACCCCATCCATTAAAAGATATATACATCCATACAACACTTACAAAATGCAACTTACTTCCATCATGTGCTAGAAATGATACAAAAGTACAACAATAATTTCTGCAAGGAAAGGTAAAGTCACACTTGCGGCGTAAATGGCTAAGTCAATTAGTTCAGTTCAGCAAAATATTTAAATCTAATGATCAGATACTAGCTACATGAACCCTATCATTAAGTAGTAAATGTAAATTGACAAATTCAGAACATACAAACCACCAAATATGGAATACAGCAAACTTTAAGGTTGTAAAAAAAACGACTAATATTTGGATATAGTATGCTTCTAATACTAGTTTCAGTTGTCCAGGTTGTTATTATTTGAAGAACTTCAAAATTGCACTATCCAGCTGCCCAATCGGTTCATTATGTAAGACACGTACGCAGGAAACCCCAACCTAAAGTATTTTTGTACTAGAACCAAGGCCAGGAAACATCAAATTTCCTTGTCGGGAAACAAATATTAAAAACGAGGAACCCTGAGGAAAAAGAAAAAAAAGGACAAATCATTTACGGCCAATATAAGCAGCGAACTTGCTACAATCAATGCTATTAATAGCAGTGACTATGTCTTGAACCTAATTAACAAATATCAATCCTTAATGGTGAAAGAGTCATTTTTTCATGACAAAATCAAGGAATACAGAGCCCATATGCAACAAATAGGGTAGAAGTCACAGACCAACAACTCTATGGAGAGGCAGAGACAGTTTATCCAGATCGACAGTTCGTGCATACAACTAATCACAAAATTAAAGTACGCAGCTCAATCTTCATTGATTATAAAAACCATACTAGAACAGGGAGTGAGCAATCAATAATCATAGACGCACGAACAGCACTTGAAGCAGAAAAGGGGAAAAAAAGAGACAGAGAATTCACACTTCCACAGCCAATTGAAACATCGCAACAATAAGACCAAGAAAAAACAAACAAGCAAACGGACAGGTAAAGATGCTATGAACCTCTGATCGGATCGAATAGGGGAATCGATTGAAAGGGTGAAGAAACGGATCTCGTGCGCACGTCCGATGATGAATCGCCGCCGACAAAAGGATTCCTAGAGAAGAATGAGACGGGCGAAGACCGATCCGGCCGCCATGAGAGAGATGACAGCCTCCTCCCCGCTACTCTCAGCATCTTCGATCAATGTAGAATTTCACCTTCCGAATGAAGAATTACAACGTATTTTCGAGCCCTAGCTCAGGTTCGCGATCGGACGGAGGGGGGAAGTGGAGAGACAAGAATAACAAATTTGACAAGGCCAAATCGACGACGTCGTATTATGGTTGACGATTTCACGGCCCACGTTGTTGGGTGCACCTGCTCGGTACTGGGCCATTTTCGGAATATATTTAAGTAGGCTTTCATTTTTGTTGAGCCCCAATTGTTGTTTGCATTACAGATAAGTCTAGTAAAACAATTCAATTTATTTACCACATCGTTATTTTCTTCCAAAAATATCACATCTAACATTCAAATTATTCTTTTTTAGGCAAATTCTCAGATAAGACGGTCTCATTATTTTTATTGTGAGACGAATTTAATGAAATGATGTGTTTCTTTATTGCAAATGATGTATTTCTTCGTTACAAATAATGTAATTTTTAAAAATAAAATGATGTATTTAACTTATTGAAATGATGTATTAAAGTTCGTCTCACAATAAAAAAATAGTGAGACCGTCTCTCAGGAGACCAACTCTTTTTTTAATTTACTAATCTAACTAAATGTTATGTGACTATTATTAATAAACTGCTTCATGCTATCTTTAAATTAGTAATTTAAAATTATAATCTTTATTCAAAATGTAAATAATTTATCAAATAATTTAAAATCTATTTTTTTCCATCTCAAAATAATAATATTGACATTTTACAAAATATATATGATTTATAACAAATTAATTCAAATTATATTTATTGAATTCAATAATATTTAAATAAGAACTTTATATTACTATATTTTATCAATACTAATGATTAAAATTAAGTACTTGATGATCCTTGATTTCAGATATTTAATTTTGTATAGCGGCATATTTTAATGAATAGACTTGCACTTCTAAACTGAGTGTTCAGTCTCAGCTTGGTTTGTCAAAATTCAGTTTAGATCTTAAGTCTGAATAGATGTTAAGTTAGTTTCAGTTTATAATTCAACACTTGAATGTTGAGTTTTAAAGAACGCAAACTGATAACAAAAAACAGTAAATGTACTCAAAGGATTTATAGTGGTTCGAATACCAAAACGTCCTACATCCACTCTTCAGACTGGGTCTGAAAATCCACTGAGTGATGGAATACAACAGGGTGCTCTAGCTGAAGGATGCCTCGTCCTTCAGTCCACTAGTTCACTCACCCAGTCCTCTGTCGTCCTTCACTTCGCAACTTCTCGGAGTGTGGGCACACCACGCAGCCTCTTCATCGCCAGAGTTGAGGTTTTAAGAGTTCTTCTCGGAACTTTACTGCTTGCAGCTAGACGCCCGTCAGAAACGAAGTACGGAGGGTACTTGACTGTTGTGTTCTTTCTTGGATAGAAAGAACACCAAGAATAACTCAAGAACTAGAAGTTCTGAATCTCATGTTCACAAAGATAACACACGAAAAACTTTAGATAAAACCTCTAATTTTCGAGTAGGAAATTTTGCAAAGTTTCGGCAAGCTTGAGGATTCGGTGTTAGGTTGGATATGAATCTCAGGAGGTCCTCGGTTATTTATATGCGAAGGTGTGGAGATTTAAATATTTGGAGTCGTTAGACACATCATATGTTTGTCCAATCCGATGTTTTTATTCTCTGCGTGTTCGACGGTAGATGTAGGCGCTTTTCCAGAGATCCTGCACCTAATCCCACTTTTTCTGACTTGGAGTGTGACTGCTCACCTTTTTATCAGTCCAAGGAATCCAGACTGATCAGTCTGAGGAATCAAGATTGAAGTCTTAGTTTGCAGATTTAAGGAATCTGCAATCAATTAAGTCTGATCTTGTCAGTACCATTCATAGGATGATTCTTCTTGTCCCTATGCACGAGGATTGTAACTAAGATTCCATGTTGATGTCGTCAGACTAACAAGTCTATGTTGGCTGATGCCATGAGTTTGTATGTCAATCCCCAGACTCACAAGTTTGATATTCTGAGACTGACAAGTTCTAGACTGGTCAGTCCCAGACTAATGAGTTCCAATTAGGGGTGGGAAAAAAATATGGAAATACCAATATGTCGTAGTTATCATATTGAAAAAATATAAAAAATATCAAAATCTTGATATACCGTCATTAACGGTACGATATCATACCATACCAAAAATTAATGGTATGAGTTTTAAAATTTTGGGGTATACTGTCAATATATTGTACCAAATATATAATAATATTAATAATTATTATTTACTTTATATTTTAAATAAATATAAGAATTATTAATGCTAGTATTAATACTAAATAACTAAAATATATACATATATTATAATATATAATTAATAATTAATAGTATACAAGCAGCATGTGTTTCTATTATTTGTGGTGAAATCCGCCATTTACATATATTACAATATATAATTAATAGTTTAAGACATATAATATATAAACATATTTAATATTTAGATATTGTAAAATAGAAAACCTAAACAACTAAACCTAATTCTACCACATCTCACATTCAAACAACTGCGGTGCCTCCAAGTCTCCACTCTCCAACCAGGCAACCACCCAACATTCAAAACTTGCGACGACCATGGTTACGGCAACGACAACGTGACCACCCTGCGACGACAAGTCTAAACCTCTCTTTTGTCTTTACTCTCTGTTTGATTCATTTTTTCCATCGCATTTGGTTTGCCCCTTTTTTCAGATAGATCAGACCTAACGTCAGTTTTCGATTTCAATTCGCAGCTCCAGGTTCGCTTTTTGGGTGTCATCTGCTTTGTTCAACCATCACTTCTAGAAGCCCCTGCGGTTGTTCATTTGCATATTTTCCATCTGCTAATAAATCTTGGACTGCGTACTCCCCATCAAGGTAAAATTTAATCTTTTTATTTATTTAAGTGTAGTAGTCTACTTAACCAAAAAGGACTTAGATTAATCTCAGATGAGAATGAACCTAGTGTAAGTGCTTGCTTGCGTTTATTTTCCTTTCCATTATGAGATATCTAAATGGCCTTGAATGTCCAACTCTTGATACTAATTTGTAATTACATTATGTTAATAAATCAAGTGAATTTTTTTTGCATAATTTATATGTTGGGGTATGTACTGCTTATAATTATTTTTTCCTTTTCACTTTCTGTCATGTATTTAGAGCTACCCAAGATTGGGCTTGTTTGGTGCAGAGTTGTTGTTAAGTTTCTTAATTTATTGTGTTGGGTTGATTTGTTGTAGTATAGTTTATGAGACTGAAATCATAATGCACTATAGGTCCTATTTAAAAACAATTAACTTCATAAATTTTTTTCCATAATGGAATCAAAATCTTCTTATTCGTTGCCTCATATTGTTGAATCTGAAACACAAAACATGGTTGATTCTGATACATATGATCAAATTGATGATGGTAGTGGTCGAAAACAAACAAGTCACACTTTAACAAATAAGCCTCCTATGGCTCCTAAAAGGAAGAGTCCTTATTGGGAACAGTGTGAAAAGAGAATGAGAACAATGAATGATGGGAGCATGCAACCTATAGGAATATGCAACTACTGCCAAACTGAGATCCCAACAGCTACTGGAAGTACTAGTGGGTTAAAGAATCACTTGATGAAAAGGTGCAAATTAAGCCCACTATATGAACTAAATGGTGAAAAAGGACAAACCATATTGGCTAATGAGATTATGGGGCAAACAAATCCTTTGATTTCTCATACCTTCACTCAAAAATGGTGTGAGCTAAAACTCACAGAGTATGTGATTATTGATGAAACTTCATTTCGGGTTGTTGAATGAAAGGGGTTTGTTAGTCTTGTTCATGAACTACAACCAAGATTTAGAATTCCTGATGGAAAGAAAGTTGCAAGTATGGTTTATGCTTTGTTTTTAGCTGAGAATAGTAAAATACAAAGTGTAATTAGTAGCCATAGGGTAAGTATCACTACTTATACTTGGACATCCATTCAAAACATAAGTTATATGGTGGTAACTGCTCATTTTTTGGATAGTGATTGAAAATTGCATAAAAGAATAATCAACTTTACAAATTGATTGAGGTTTGTCTGAGAGATTGGAGGATATAAAAAGTTTTTTCGATAGTAGTTGATAATGCATCTTCTAATGATATTGCTACTGGTTATTTGAAAAAAGAATGAAGATTGAAACATATTATTGTTTGAAGGGAAATATTTGCATTTGAGGTGTGCCTGCCATATATATAACTTAATTGTTAAGGATGGTTTGAAAGAACTTAATTTTCAATTAAGTCGATAAGAAATGCAATTGTGTTTATCCACTCTTCTCCTTCTAGGTTGAGCAAATTTAGAGAGTTTGCCATACTAGCAAAGTTTTCTAGTATGTCAACAGTGCTTATGGATGTCAAAATCAGGTGGAATGCAACTTATAAAATGCTTGAAGTTGCATTGAAATATAGAAGGGTGTTTGAAATGATAGCTGAATAATGGTTACCTTTTATGAATTATTTTTCATGAAGATGATATAAAAGGTAAGAATAGAGTAGGGCCTCCAATAGAACTGGATTGGGAGAATGCACAAGCATTTGTGCAATTTTTGAAGAAGTTCTATGATGCTACTTTAGAGTTAAGTGCATCAAAAACTCCTCCCTCTCAATTGATTTATCAATTAATGATTGCCCTACAAATTGAGATTAAGAAAAGGAGCAAGTTTGCTTCTGACTCAACTCTTAGAAATGTTGCAACTGTAATGAAGGAGAAATTTAACAAGTATTGGGGGATTGGGATAAAATTAATCCTTTGATATTTATTGGCAATGTCTTGGATCCGAGAAATAAGATTCAAATGATCAAAGTTAGTCTCAAGAAGTTGGGTCATACTCCTCAAGAGATTAAAATTATGATTGATCAAGTTAAAAATAATTTGATAACTTTGTGGATGGAGTACAAGGGAGTGAATGATAGTTTGAATATTGGAAGCCAAAAAACACAATTAGATTGTGATCATGAAGATGATACTAATAGTGGAGGTGGTCTTTACGATGAGTTGTTCAATGACGTGGAAGCACATAATGAGGAAGAGCAACTTCAAGAGATACATAATGAAGTATATAAGTGTTAGGTATTGATGTAGAAATCCTACCTTAATTTGATGTTTTGATGTGTCAAAACTAAATACCAAAGTCTAGGACTTAGAGTTACTACCTCATGTAATCCTTGTATAGGATAATTCGAGTTGTAATAGTCCAGGAAGAAGGAAGCCAACAAAACTGTGGAACAGTTTGAAAAAGAGATCGTTCAGACAAAAAAAACTGTCCTGACTAAGAAGATGAAGACGAGCAGAGCAATGTCACGAAAACTGTGGATACAGTTTTCACAAAGAAACTGCTAAGAAGAGCCTGCAGTTTTAAGAGCAAGACAGTTTCACATCAGGAAATGTGTACATGATAAGATGTCGAACAAGACGCAAGGGAACGCCAAAAAGGTTAATGAAAAAGATCAAATAGATACGAAGCTGCGACTGACGTATAACGTTTGACGTCTGACACACAAGTACAAACTGCTCTGAAAAGCAGTACCTTGCAACAGAAAAAGCAGAGTGACAAACAACTTTTTAGAAGAGGATGGATTGTGATTGGACACCATCTCCAATGTCTCTACCGACTATTTTTGGTGGCTCACCTATAAATAGCAGAATCAACAGAGACTTAAAAACCTTTGCCAAATCTCTATCTCTCTGCTCAATTATCTACAAACGTTGAATCTCCACTTACTACCTCCCGTTTGAATATGAAGAAAATCATTAAACGCCTTCAAGGGAGAAGACATCATTGTCGTAGTTCTTTTATTGAGCTCATTGAATTCATTGCTACGGAGTCTGAGGAGATTCACTGTGCGATGTTGTTATTGCTAGGATTAAGTTAGCAGACTTAATCCAGTATCTTGGTGTTCTTACTGTCTACGTAAGAACACAGCAGCCTGGTCTTTGCAAAGGAAGAACAGGCTATTACGGGCTACCGCCAAACAGCTGACGTTATGGGAAGAAAAAAATCATCCAACCTACCGAAGAAGGAAAAGCGAGGTTTGTCCCCTGTCCAACTTCGAGCCGGTCCACAGAGAAGACGCAGAGCCTTCGACGGACTGAAGAAGGAGTGAAGAGCAACTACCTGGGCGAGTGATCCATCTTGCTGTTGACAGAGATTTCTGCAGCAGCTGGCTATAGATCGTGAGGAGTGTATCTTCATAACTTAGTGAATTACCGGATCTGATATCTAAAGAGTGAACGTAGGACTTTAGGCTCTGAACCACTATAATATCCTGTGCCGTTTACAGTTTTGATTTACTTTCTGCACCTTACAGTTTACCATATATTTTGAAACCTTCAATACTTACGCAGTAAGTATTGAAGCGTATAAATTGTCTAACTGTTAGAACTGTAAAACTGCTAATTAATCTGCTGGCTAAACTAAAACTGTGTTTCATATCAAAAAATGATAACTACAAACTGTGATAGCAACTGAACTGTATATACTTAGAGTGTAATTCATTGTTTAATTACTTCCGTTGCACATTGTTTGTACTCTGATCTTGGACCAACAATAAGTATTTTGCTGATGATATTGAAAAGTGATCTAATTCATCTTTCAATATTTTGGAGTGGTGGAAAGGAAGTGAAGCCAGATATCCAATTCTTTCATTGCTCGCTAAAGATATATATTTGCAATTCCAAGCTCAACAGTTGCTAGTGAGTCTGCCTTTAGCTTTGGCAAAAGAATTATGGATCATTTTAGAAGTAGTTTGAGTCCAAAATGGTGAAAACATTAGTGCGCACTAATGATTGGCTCAAAGTTGAGGACTTCGACTTTTATAAATACCCAATTGATGATGACCTTGAGATATACAAGGAAATTGAAGAAATTGAAAAGAGTAAGATTTTATTTATGTGATTATGTTTAAATATTTCTATTTTACACTTGATAATCTCTAATGTTGTATTTTACAGATGCAAGTGCTTCTCAAACTTTTTCTACATCGTCCACTTTATCTACTTTGATGTAACTTGAAGTAAGTTCATATTTATTTGTGGTTTTTTTTTTGTGTTTGTAAATCTAAATCAATTTATTATTGTGCAGGCTTTTGAGAAGATGTTGGAATATGTTTGGACAATCGTAAGTCTTGAAGTAAGATTATATCTATTTGTAGTTATTTATTTTTTTCTTTGTTAATCTGAATTGGATTTTTAATTTTGCAAGCTTTTGAAGATGTCATACTTTTAATCAGATGTCATACTCTCCGAGTCCTTTGCGCATTCACAAACTGATTCTTCATTCTGTCTTCAATCAGCTTCAATTACAAATCTCTAAAAAAACCTTACAGGACTTTACATTGAAAATCAAAATAAAGCTAATCTAGAGACATTCTAGACTGGTTAGACCTTTGATCCTTTGTCACACCAAAACAATATAAATAAAGAAATTCTAACTACAAATTTCCTAACAATATCCCCCTTTTTGGTGTGGTCAAATTCATCTAAATAACTATAACAAACTAAGCTGGTCAAGAAGAGCAACTGACTTTCCGAGTTTTTACAAGTATAATCTATCAAACTACATACTCTTGGAACATGCATCCATAGACTCAACCTACTCTACTTAGAATCTTCCCCCTCAAACTAAGAGAGATATTGCTCGATTAAAAATTTTCATAGTAAAACAGAGCAAAATCATAAGTAAGAGCGAAAGATGCTAATTACACTGAATTGTGTAACTTCATCTTAAGAAAATATGACTCTACGTTGACAAACAAGATTTGTCATCAACAAGTCAGTTTTTCCATTAAAGATGAGATCGTTTACAAGTACAAGGAAAAACTAACTGAGTCTATACATTCAGAGCTTACAAAAAATGAAGATCTAGGGTACAAAGGTGAGGCTAGCAAGATTTTACAATTAAGAACATGAAGAGGACAAGTTATTTTCATCTAGAGGAGAAGCCAGCGGGTTTGACTATATCACCTAAGGAGGCGATCAAGTTTGTGAGTTTGGCCATGTCAGCTTCACGTCTTATCCTTTCTGCTTCCTCACGCTCCTCTCTCCTTCTCATTTCCTCAACTTGAAGCCTCAATTGCTCTTCCTCGGCTTTCCTCTTTTCTTCATCTTGTTTCCTCCTGAACTCTTCCCCCTCTTTGACCATATCCAAAAAGTTGGTCACCGTAAAGGTCCCGGTATCCATTTTCTCCCCAATAACTCAGCTCAGTTCTTCTTTGGCAAGGTCCACTTGTCTTCGGACTTGCTTTGCTACAATATCGTTAATCTGAGCCAGCAACTAATCATTGTGTACGGGTGCAGCGCCCGATAGACTAATTGGAGTAGGTGTAGATGGTTGGTCTTCAACAAAAATTGGCCATTCAATCTCGGGATGCCCCAACACAATTGGAACCTGGGGCCAGCTGGAACTAACCACCATCTCCTTTGTTCTTCTTCTTGTACACGGTGAGCTCGGGCTGCTTCGTCTTCCTTTGCCATATGCTCCAATTCCCGGGACCGTAGCACGACATTAGCAGTAAGAAGAGGGGTAGTCCTCGGGGGAGGGAACTCCATATTAAGCTTGGAGAAATTATACACCAACTCATGTACAAAGATAGTTCGCCTAAGCTGGAGACACTGATGTGCAATCCTCTTCTTCGGGGGTGAAAGCCCTTCAGTACCATTCTGTTGTCTGTAGGCTTTGATCTTTTTGAGTCTTCTCTTCACCAGTTTGACAGACAGTTGCCTGGACCTCGCCTTGTTGCATCCAGATAAGGTCGCATTCTACTCACTTATCGCATTCTTTTTCTTGTTTTTTTATGCATTTTGTTATGTTTTCATTAATAAATCAAAAAGGAGGAAAGTGGGTGAAAAGACGAAGAAATCTACCACAAGGAGGTTCTATTTCAACCGAAGTGGGAGAAATTCGAGCGACGCGCCAGGATACTCCACGTCGACCGACACAAAAATCATGTCGGTCGACACGAATCTGTTCGACATGGGAAATTTTTGGCAAAAGGCAGATCAAGATGAGGAATTTGTGTTGACCGATGCAACAGTCATGTCGGTCGACGCAAATTTGTTGAAACAATGAAACATGTCCATTCAAAGACTTGGGTGAGATTGAAAAGAAAATTGTCAAATACCACTAATTCTTGCAGTTCAAAGTTTTATCCCTACTTCTATATAAACTCATGTTTAGGATATTTTAGAGAGTTCCAGTTTTTGAATTTTCAATTTTAGTCTTTAATTTTTAGTTTTATTTAAAGATCTGGAAACAACCTTTATTTCCTTGTACTTTATTTTCCAGTAAGTTTTAATTAATGCAATCTTTATTTGTTGTTTCAATGTTTGCTTTCAATATGTTAGGCTAAAAACATTTATCAAATTCTAGGGTTTCTCCATCTGTGATTCATGTCTTTATTCGAATATTTCAAACCCTAATTGGTTTAAACTCTTTGAATTTATTTCAAATCTATTTTCAACTGAAAGATCGAGTGATGAAAATTGGAATCGGTTTTAGTTATTAATTGATGGACCGAGAGGTGAAGATTAATAATAGGAAGAGAAAGTTTAATATAATTGATTTTCTGTCCGACCAAAAAAATTCAATTGTAGGATTAATCTAATTTTTATTGAGATTGATTAACTTGTGTTTTTTAGACCGAGAAAAGATAATCACTAGTTAATAATCTAGGTTTTAATTGCTCGACCAAGGAATTAATTCCACTTTAACATATTTTCCACCTAAAGTATTTTTTATGGGTTTGAATGATTTATTTCTTGCATGTTGATCAGATTTGTAGATTTCCCTTGGATCTGTGATTTTACTTATTTGATTTTATTTTTGAAAATAATTTTCTTAAAAACTAAAACCACTCTAGACTTGGATTGCCCAAACAAAATGTTAAAAACTACATTCAATACATGAAATATAATCGTTGCACTAATCTTGTGGGTTTGACAAACTTCGGGTTATTATAAATTTATATGCCCGTGCTATAATCTGTGTGCAAATTTTGCATCGATCAAATTAGCGTTGTTGTCGGGGAAAGTCATATTGTATTTTGTTATAGTCTTGTTTGATATTTTCTAGCTTAGGTTTATATTTATTTAAATATTTTCTTTTCTGGTCAACTGAGTATGTGCGTGTGTAGATTGTGTAGATTGTGCGCGTCAGTCGGCATAGAGTTTTATCTCACATCGGTCCACATGGCTCCGTGTCGGTCAATGCAGACTTATATTTTCCATCTTCTTTGCGCAGGTGCATGAACATGAGAGCTAAAGGACAAGAGCTTGAACACTCGATCCCGAAATTGAAGCTACCCATAGAAAGAGTCGAAGGAAAGGAAAAGAACAAAAAGGAGAAATGGCAGACAATCATGAAGCCCCAGTGCAAAATATGACACCGGAAGAGCAAAGGCAGTTCGTTAATGAGGTGTAGCAGTTTAGGGCACAACTTCTGGCAGCACAGGCAGAGCAGGTTGCAAGGTTGGGAAAGATGAATGCTAGAGGAAATAACGAGAGGCACTGGTAGTGCATCAAAGGTCCATCCTGGACATATTTCTACCACAGCAGGAGAAGTCGGGATTCAGAGTTGGCGTCATTGCCAGCAACTTTGAGTTGTGGACGAGCTTGATTCAAATGGTTCAACAAAATTAGTATGTGGGGAAAACCATAGAAGACCGGCATGCACACCTTAATCAATTCATCGGGTGTGCGATACGGTAAAGCAGAATGGAGTACCGCAGGATGTCATCCTGATGAGACTGGTGCGGTCTTGGTTTGCTAGCCTGGACAAGAGTCAGATAGGGACATGGGAGGAACTTCGAGCCAAATTCCATACCAACTACTTCCCGCCGAGCGTGCTGTTAAAGAGAAAAACTGCCATTACTCATCTCAACCAAAGATATGATGAGTCACTATATGAGGCCTAGAAGAGATACAAGGAGCTGCTCAGATTATGCCCTAGACACAGGATAGACTTAGAGATGCAAGTCTATCACTTTATTAGGGATTGACTCCACACATGAATGAGTTAGTTGATGCATCTGCCAGTGAAATTTTGATGAATAAGAGTGGAGCCGAGAGCATGAGGTTAATAGCAGATATGGCCTTGAATAGCCATCAATGGCCAACCGAGAGACAACTTCCAGTGGAAGCAGTGGAAGCTAAACTAGAGTTTGTTGTTGTCGCTAAAGTCAAGAAACTCCAAGAAGATATTGGGAAACTAGAGGCGGTCAAAGCTACAACCGCAACCACAGTTGATCAGAGTATGGCCATCTTCCTAGTCGAAGCAGATTACATCAACCGCAGGGGAGCAAGCAGCTCGAGTGCCACAAGTGGAGCCGAGGTGAATTATGTTGGAGGTGGTTATCAAAACAACTACTGAGGAGGCAATCAAGGCTATCAGTACAACCATGTGAGAAATCATCATGGTTTCTCCTATGATAATCCTTCTACAGCTTAGCACCCACCACCTGGTTTTGATGTAGGAATGAGGGGATAAATTGTCGAGAATAATACGTCTATTTTGGAAGAGACACTTGAGAATAGGGGTGGCAATTCGTGCAGATCAGATCGTTATTGTGTCAATCCGTTATCGATCCGATCTATTAAGGTTAAATCCATATCCGATCCATTAAGAAAAATTATAATCCGTCTCTGTATCCAATCTGTTAAGCTTAAATCTGTATCCGCACGAATCCGATCCGTATCTATTAAGGATCCGATAAGTATCCTATCCGAATGATCCGTTATGGATCCGATCCGATAAGAATCTGAATCAAATTAATTCACTAAGAATCAATTTCGATAAACACAATTATAATCCAATAAAAACTTGATAAGATAATTCAAAATATTTATATTTGATTGTTCAAATCTTATGTTATATAAATAAATAAAACTACAACTTGATTTGAAACTAAATCCTCAATCAAATATACCAAGATACATCATATATTAATCTTAAATTCAAATAGTAGTGGTCAAACTTGCTCATTTCTAAATATTGATCAATCATTCACCTTAGCCGTCAATACTTCACTTACAAATCTACAATACTTTCATCAACATTTAAATTTAGGATTTCATCACCTAATTAATCTGTTGATACAACTTAATTGAGAAATTGAAGTTGAGACAAAAAAAAAAGTTATTAATTTTTTATAGTAGAAGAAAATAAATATTAAAAAATATAATGAATAGATAAATACATACATATTTTGGTGGTGAATCAAAAAATGGGACACGGACAATGAAGAACCAAGAGATTTGAGTTTTTGAAAGAGCTCTAAATTTAAATTAATATATCAAAATCAATTAATTTATTGTATTTAAAAATTAAATACTCCCTTCGTCCCGATTTAATTGTCCCGGGTTGACCGGCCACAATAACCAAGGAGTGTGAGTGTAAAGTAAGTTGAGTGTGAAAAGGTTGCCTTTTTAAGTAACGGGACAATTGAAGTGGGACAATTAAAGTGGGATGGAGGGAGTAATTTTTATTAATTTATTAACGGATATCCGTATCCAATCCGAATCCAATTCGTTTAATGTATTATCCAATCCGAATCTGATCCAAATTTTTCGTGTCCTTATTATGTCGATCTGATAAGAATCCATATTCGATAAGCCTCAATCTGTATACATTATTATCGTGCGGATTCGTGTCGGATTATCGAATTGGATCAAAAATTGTCACCCCCTACTTGAGAAGTTCATAAAAAGCTCTCATAATCGATTTAGAAAGGTGGAGAATGAAGTCAAGGGGATGGCCAGCCACATGCAGTTGATGACAAAACATTTTAGATGTTGGATACTCAGTTGCGTCAAATCGCCACTACCCTCAGCAATTAGCACAAGTTAGGACAGCTACCGAGTGCCACAGAGGTGAACCCAGCAAAGAAGAAACAAGTCAATGCAATTTCTTTGAGGTATGGGAAGGAGTATGAAGGTCCAAGGAGGTTGGAAAACGAGCTTGGGGGAGAAAGAGAGGAAAATCCCAAGAAGGACTCATCTGTTTCGACCAATGCGGACTTTGCGTTGGTCGACACAGAGGGTCGAAAGGCCAGAAATCCGGTCGATAGATCCACATTAACCGATGCACCTTGTGTCGGTCGATACAAAAGTCTAGCAGGTGTGTTGACCAACACTGATGCAAGTCGATCGAAACATAGCCCAATTTTGGGCGAAAAATAGAAAGGAAAATAGGAAGTTGACCCGGTACCTCCGATGCCTTTTCCCCAACACATTGCAAAGATGAAATAAAACTCAAAGTTTACCAGGGTTGTTGAAAATCTGAAGAAGGTAAACATCAACATCCCATTGGTGGAAGCTCTGCGAGAAATCCCGGGCTACATGAAGTTCTTGAAGAGGTTGACGAGCGAGAAAAACACTCTGTGGAACCTATTTCTCCAAAAGTAAATTCCCATCAAGAGGTCAAACCCTGATTGTTTCTCAATTTCGATCAAGATTGGAGGGAAATAGTTCCAGCATGTTTTGTGCGACACTAGGGCAAGCATCAACTTGATGCCATTGTCCATCTACTAGAAGCTGGAGATTGGGGAGATGAGAGCAACAACAATTACTTTGCAAATGGTTGACCGAACTATTTCTCAACCCAAAGGTATCGTAGAGGATGTTCTGATTAGAGTTGGTCATCTTATATTTCCTACTAATTTTGTAGTTCACGAGATTAAAGAGGATGTCAACATGCCTATAATTTTGGGAAGAGAATTCCACGATACAGCTGGAGTGATAATTGACTACAAGAAGGGAGAAATCACTCTTTTAGGGAATGGCGAATCCATCACCTTCTCGATTGACAAAAACAAGAGAAAAGAAGAGTGTAACAAGATCACCACTACCGAAGAAGAGGAAGAAGAAGAAACATTAGATGAAGAAAAAGAAGCAATTCAGTGGGAACGAGGTAATGAAGGATTGAAATCGGCAATTAAGCTACCTCATTCCAAGTTCACCACTATTGTCTAAGACCGACGAGTCTACACTATTGATTCAAGGGGTCGGAGAGTCTGGACTCGACCACCTTGGTAAGCTGAAGCTGTGTCGAGCCAAGAATAACCAAGGCACTGGATGGGAGGTAATCCATTATTTTATTGCTTTCTATTTTTGTTTTCCTTCTTATTTTTTGTTCTTGTTCCTTTCACTTTTGTTTGTCTTTAAAACAAATATCGATTTCTATGTTGGTCGACACAGTCGTGTGTCGGTCGAAGCAGAAGAAGGCGATGTGGCATCCTTCGACCGATGAAGAGGTCGACTTAGAAGGCTCTACATCGACTGACATGGGTCCGTGTCGGTCGACGCAGAGTGCTATCAGCCAAAAGTTCACGCCGCACAAAGTCTGAAGGAACGAAGTTGAAAAGTTGGTGTTTGAGACAAACATTTGAGGTACAGTTTCAAACCCTAAGTCTGATCTTCAAACTTATTGTCTCTACGTTTTGAATAAGTTTGGGGGCAGAAGACTAAGGGGGTTGAAACTATTTTCTACCATTTTAATTATTCGCTTCCTGCTATTTAAATTTTTGCCTAGGTAATTTTTGGAAAATTTGAAAATTTTTATGATATTATGGGTATTTGAGAGTTATGATTGAACCCTAACTTGAGTATGATATTTGAATCGATTGACAATAATTTGGACTGATTGCAATTGTGATTGAGAATGCCTATGAATGTAGAATACCACATGATTTACTGAATTGATACTTGCATTGGAATGATGATAGATGAGGATTAGATGTTTTTTGTGGAAGAAATTTTGTCCCAAGTGTGAGAATTGAGGTTCAAAGCATGATTAAGTATCTCTAAAACTTGCTCTATTTCTGTTTCAAAACTGCGTAGTGTGCACAAGTCTAATTGCATGACTTCCTCAACCAGGGCGTCTGGTAGGAAGAGAGGATGACTTCATGAGCAATGGAGTCAAGATGGTTCCGTTTCTTATCTTCTAAAGTCCACTCGTTGTATGACTTCTCGACAATTGTGGGACCATCAGCTCCGAGTGGTGGAAGGACCTTCATTGGTCCTCTCTCCAGAATATCGACCATCTTGGGATGGAAGCTCTTGAGTTGTGTGGATGATCTCTTCTTCCATATAGCGTACTTCTCAGCATTGTACGAAGGTAGCTTTAGAATATTCATGCTGAATATTTAATAACCTGAGCTAAGATAAGATAAAAATTGCAAGGAAATATTGAATCTCGGTCATAAACGACTTCAAAATGACCAGCCTGAAAGGACTGACCACTATGATACCATTTGATGGTCCCTGATTTCAGTCTCAGTTTGGTTTGTCAAGTTTTAGTTTATACTTCAACACTTGAATGTTGAGTTTTAAATAACGTAAACTGATAACAAAAAGCAGTAAATGGACTCGAAGGATTTATAGTGGTTTGGACACCAAAAGGTCCTACGTCCACTCTTCAGTCTGAGTTGGAAATCCATTGAGTGATGGAATACAACATGGTGCTGTAGGTGAGATACCTCGTCCTTCAGTCCACTAGTTCACTCGCTCGGTCCTCTATCGTCCATCACTTTGCAGCTTCTCGGAGTGTGGGCACACCACACAGTCTCCTCATTGCAGGAGTTGAGCTTATAAGAGTTCTCCTCAGAACTTCATTGCTTGCGGCTAGACGTCTGTCAGAGTTTAAGTACGAAGAGTACTTGACTGTTGTGGTTTTTATTGGAGAGAAAGAATACTAAGAATATCTCAAGAACTAGAAGTTCTGAGTCTCGTGTTCATGAAGGTGACACACGAAAAGCTTTAGATAAAGCCTCTAACTTTCGAGTAGGAAATTTTGCAGAGTTTTGACAAGCTTGAGGATTCGGTGTTAGGTTGGATATGAATCTCTGGAGGTCCTCGGCTATTTATAGGTAAAGATGTGGAGATTCAAATCTTTGGAGTCGTTAGACACATCTGATGTTTGTCTAAACCGATGTTTTGATTTTTCTGCATGTTCGGCGGTAGGTGTAGGTGCTTTTCCAAAGATCCTGCACCTGCTCCTGCTTTTTTCTAACTTGGAGTGTGATTGTTCATATTTTTGTCAGAACACGGTATGATCATTACGAGGAATCCAGACTGATCAGTCTGAGGAATCAAGACAGAAGTCTTAGTTTGCAGACTTTGAGGAATCTCCAATTCTTTAAGTCTGATCTTGTCAGTACCATTCATCAAAAAATTCTTCTTGTCTCTATGCGCGAGGATTGGAACTAAGATTCCATGCTTATGTCGTTAGGCTGGCAAGTTCATGTTGATTGACGTCATGAGTCTGTATGTCAATCCCCAGACTTCTAAGTTTGATATTCTGAGACTGACGTGTTCCAGACTGGTCAGTCACAGACTGATGAGTTCCAATATTGATGAAGTCCCAAACTTGTCAGTCTCAGACTGATGAAACCTAGACTGATCAGTCCCATACTGAACATTCGGTCACTCTGAGTCCTTTGCGCATTCACAGATTGATTCTTTAGCCTGTCTTCGATCAAATTCAATTACAACTCGATAAAAAAACTTTAAAGGAATAAATAAAGAAATTCTAGACTGCTTAGACCTTTGACCATTTGACAAATCAAAATAAAATAAATAAAGAAATTATAACAACAAATTTCCTAATAGTACTTTTTGGATACTCACTGAGAATAACTATGAATATATATAATATTGTGAAAAATATTCAAATAATATAAAATTAACGTATTAAATCGCTCAAAATGTGGGTGTAAAATCTAGTAGTCCAATATAGACATGCAATAGATAATGTACATGATTATATATATATATATATATATATATAGAGTAGCGTTCAAATCTGAACCAAATGTTTGTGAATGAACAATGACCTATGATCCAAGCGTCCATTTTTTAAATCCAATGGCTACAATAATGACATGTGGCAGCTAATTTATTTTTTAATTTAATTAAAAGGGTGTTTTAGGTAGTTAGAATTTTATTAGATCTTATAAATATGGTAGTTCCTAATTTCATGGGATTTTATTTGTTAACATACATTTAAATTATTATTGTCGATCATATTTCGTTTCACTTTCCCATAATTTAGGTTTTCACTCTCCACTGCCGCTGCTGCCCATCCGCCATCTCCACCGCCGTTGTTGCCCCTACGCCATCTCCACCGCCCACCGCCGTTGCTGCCCCTGCGCCATCTTCACCGCCGCTGCTGCCCATCCGCCATCTCCACCGCCGCTGCAGCCCCTGCACCATCTTCACCGCCGCTGCTGCCCATCCGCCATCTCCACCGCTGCTGCTGCCCATCCGAGATGACCGCCGCTGCTGCCCATCCGCCATCTCCACCGCCGAGTCAACAGTTGGATCACCAAAGATGTTGAATTCCAAAGTAGTTGTTCTCGTCAGATTTCATTAAATCACTTAGAAAATGGTAGACTGCAGTCTCCAAATTGTTCTACTTCATATATGGCCCTAATTAATGATACTACAGAAATGGCAAAGCCTACTTCAGATGCACGAGGGCTAGACGTGGATCGCCTTCACGTCTAGATTTCATTATTTTTGTGTCACATGCGATTATCATTGTTATTTTATATGAGTGTCATTATTTATGAATAAATGTATCATTGTTTGAATTCCTGTTTAATGCATTGATAATTATTTATTTATTTTCTACATTGTGTGAACTCAGTTAATATGTAGCATTGTACGCTATTTATTTTATCATTGTTACCTGTATTAAATGTCATTTTATCAAAATTATTGTTTTAATCTTAATAGATTTATAATACACCTTTAAGATCATTGTTATCTTTATTCAATATCATTGTACGAATAATTAAAATTGTTTATACATTTAATAATAATATATTAGTGGAAGTTGACAGAATAACCTTATAATGACACACAAAGTCATAAACAATGACACACAAAACCATAAACAATGATAACGATTAACTTAAGATTATGGAATAAATCGTGGTGCATTTTCTCTTTCCAATTTATATGATAATAATGGAAAAAATCGATGGGCATTTGATTTGGTAACTGAATTCGAAAAATCAGCTTGTAGATTTAATACCATTTCAATTTTTCCCGTTTAGGACTAATTTGCCCTTTCAATGATAGAATAAACTAGCAACAATGATAAATGGCAACAGAAAATCTAGGACGTCTATTTTCAAAACCAAGGGCTGGATTTTGGTCTCTGTTCATTCATGGACACATGTTCAGCCATGAACGCACCCATATATATATATATATATATATATATATATGGTAGTGATCAGGTGAGAATAGGAGTTACTATGAGAAATAAGAATAGATTTCGCGCGTCCATCTCATCAAATCGAGGAACATAATTCATTCTCAGCAAATTAAAAAACGCGGCATGTTTGCCTCAATATCCTGCAGTTTTAGCCTTTAAAGGTTAAAACTGTAAAAATACTCAAACACAAACAGCAACCTGCATTTTAAGCCTGATTTACTTTATTTTTAGCCTGATTTACTTCATTTTTAGCCCAATTTATTTCATTTTTACATAAATACGAATTAAAAAAAATTAAACATCTTCTTCTTCAAAGCAGCAACACGAGCGTAGTCTCTATAAAACTCAATACCAACATCAACAGTTCTAAAAACTCTGCCCTTAAAATGTTTCATCTCATCAACACACTTTGGAATAAATGAACCTGTACGATACAAAAATGCACAAAAGTTAACACTAAAGATGCACAATATAATAGTAAAAATGAACGTCGATCTGAATAAAATAATTTTTTTAAAACTATATTCATGCACAATTAACAAAGTCGAGACCGAACACGAATGCAAAATCCAGAAACAAAGAAAAAAATCTGATCGACAGAAGAAATATAAATCAAATCGAACGAAGAAGGAAGAAGGTAGAAGAAATCAAATCGCGCGAAGAAATGAATAAAAAATCTCATGAGATACTATTTCAGATTTAAAAAAAAAGCTAAAATGACAAAAATAACCTTAATTTTGCAAAACTGCAGGATAATCGAGGAAAACTGCACACGGAGTGAAATAGATCATGAGTGTTAAAATCACAAAATCAAAGGCTGAGATTTATTCTCATTTCTCATACTAAAAACTATTCTCATATGATAACTACTCTCTCTCTCTCTCTATATATATATATAACGGGTGCGTTAAAGTCACAAGTGGTCTCTTAGATGGGAGATGAGAATGAATCTTGTACATCTAAATATGTGTTCGGACGGATAAGATCAATTTGATGGGCGAAATTAAAAAGTTGCATTCGGTAATGAAAAAAAAGTTGCAGAGTAAGGGTATTTATGTAAAGATGCAAACCCAACTACCATGTATTAATTCAAATCCCTTGAAATTCGCGCTGATTTTGTGCGTGAGATTTTCATTCCGAAAATATAGATTATGAAAACCAAATTTCCCCCAAAAAATCTGATTTGACATTTCTCTGAAATTATCTCGCATAAATTGTCCCCGATTTTCGAGTTTCTTCTCAAAACTGCATTCGAGCATAGGGAAAAAACTAAAACCCATAAAAATTCCGTAGAACAGGTAAAAAATTTCACATTCAACAGTTTAATAGATTGTTTGGGTTGCAGAAACAGTGTTTTAAGTTTTTCTAAAACCTCAATCAATCTATGAAATACTGCAACTTTACATGCGTATATAATGCAAATTTACAGGCGTATATAATGCAAATTTACAGGCTTAAATAATGCAACTTACATCAAAAAAATAAACAGCTATATTCTAAAAACTTCTATCATCGCATTAAAGATATTGCAACTGTATAGACGTATATAATGCAAATTTACAGGCTTAAATAATGCAACTTACATCAAAGAATTAAATAACTATATTCTAAAAACTTCAATCATCCCATTAAAAATACTGCAACTTTGCAGGCGTATATAATGCAAATTTACAGGCTTAAATAATGCAACTTATAACTAAAAAATAAAAAAGTCCCTGAATAAACAATTAAATTGTTGAGGCGATAATTAACAACACTCACTCCTCTGTCGAGTTGTTTCTTCGATTTTGGTGTTGATAACTGCAATATTAAATTCTCAACATCTTGTTTAGTTGGGAAGACCATTGTAAGAGATTCTTGAATGAATTGGTTCAGTTTTGCAACCATTTGTACTCTTTTCCACCGATCTCGTTTCACCATCTTCATTTTCTTTGTTGCAGATAGGTTAAAATGTGGTGGGGTGGGATGGCGACGTGTCACTAGCAGAAGAGAGAGAGAGGACGACAATGTCGGCGGATGGTGGGAGAACGAACATACAAATTGATTTTCTTCAATCGTTTTAAATTGTATGGAAGAAGATACGGATTGATTTTCTTCAAATGTGTTGAATTATAGGAATGGAGATACGAATAGCAAATGGAAAGATAGAGAGGATCATACTTTCCACAATCTCAGCAAAATTAGTTAGGAAAGAATCTAAATCAAATGCTAAAATACCAAACAACCCTTATTACATTAAATTAATTAATAAAACAATAAATTAGAATATTTGTAATCTTAAATCTGGACCGCTCAATTTTATAAATAGAAGCACAAGATTCATTCTCATCTCCCATCTAAATGGAACTTGTGATATGATTACGCCTCTCTCTCTCTCTCTATATATATACATATATATTGATATATATGGAGTGGATCACATACTAAAAATTAATTTGTGTTAAATAAGAATGAATCTACAGCATTCATCTAAAAAAATCA
>JAPKLW010002484.1:0-83865 GCA_026898455.1 Plectranthus barbatus
TGTTGTACAATATTAGTTTTTTTCAATAGAAATATTAGATGAATGTATTCTATCTAAATTTTATGTTTTTCCAATATTGTTTTGGCAATATTTTTGAATATATGAAGAGATGAATGTAAATAAACTAACTTAACTTTAAATTTGTTGTTGCGCAGAGATTCAATGCAGAAGAATTCAATAGAGCTTGTGATGTTGTAGTTTGTTCCTGAAAAAGGAAAAATTAAAAGACGTTGATCAATGCAAACACAACAATATGGAAGGAGACAACGAATCAAATGAAAAAAGAGAATAGCAAAAATATCTTAGTAAAATGTGGTGTTCTGTATATTCAAGCGAGCGAGATGTATTTATAGAATGAGAAAGAACTTTATATTTTGAATTTCAAATTTGGATCATGTTCCAAGAAAAATTGCTCCTACTTTTGAATTTTAGATGAAAAAGAAAATTTTAAATTGTCCGCAATTATTGCTGAGGTCTAAATTTTTCTACTTTCCACCGACTTTGTTTTGGATGAATTTTTTTTTACTTCTTTTCATTTCCCGCCTAAGCTACAGTATTTTACTGCTTTCTTTTAGTATTATTATAGATGGACAAAATAAGACGATACGAAATTCATTCAATTTCTCCTATTCAGGAAATTCGTAAATAATTTATGTTTCGTCTTTTATTTTTTTTGCATAATATTTCTTCTAATAATTAGGGCTTGCAATAAAATGAAGAATGACATTTGAGTTGATGAATAAAATCTAAAAAAAAAAAAAAAAGATGGATGGAAAAAGCAAAAGCGAAAAACTGTAAACGTAGAGAGAGAAAGAATGATCTACTCGTTTCATAATGATTTAATCTAATACCATTAAGTCAAGTAACCATTGACTATGCAAACTAAAGAAAATAAAAAGTTTAAAAAGGGACTTTTAAGACTGGCGAGCTAAGTGTGGACATGATTTGGCCGAATCAGTTAAGTTTATTTAATTTAGTGGATTTGAAAAAAAATAATAATTGAGTTGGTCTATTGAGAGACGGTCTTCTCAACATTTTTTTATTGTGAGACGGACCTTAATACATCATTTCTCTTGAGATATATCATATAATATCTCATATATTAGAGAATACATTATCATATCTTTTGTAAATATCCTAGATTAGGTTTCCTTTCTCCTCTATATATACATCTTTGTACATTGTTTATCATTGAGTGAAATAAAAGATATTATTCTCTACATGGTATCAGCCAAACATTGGCCAAACCCTAATTAAGAGCCATTTTTTTTTTCCTCCAATTTTTCGATCCCGTCGCTCTTCATGGCCGCTCAGAACGATCCTGGCGAGTTGCCCACTCTTCCATTGTCGACGATGATCCACATGGTGACAATTAAACTCACCTCCTCCAACTATCTTTTATGGCATGCACAGATCGAGCCTCTCCTTATCACGCAAAATTTTCTTCCGTATATCGATGGCTCCTTCCCGCCGCCGCCATGCACGCTGCCCCCGGTTGCTGGCGTGTCTTCACCAAATCCCGAATATTCCAAGTGGTATTCTCGGGACCAACTTATCAAGTTGTTTCTTGTATCAACCCTGACTGAAGAATCCATGGCCGTCATTATTGGTTGTTCTTCTTCTCGGGATGTTTGGATGGCCTTGTCTCGTTCCTACAGTCATCGGTCGAAGGCTAGGGAATTAAGCCTCAAAGATGATCTACTATCCATGAAACAAGGCGACACTCCCGTTGCGGACTTCGGCTGTCGCTTCAAATCGGTGTGCGATCAACTATCCGCAATCGGTCGACCAATTGACTCTTCGGACAAGTCTCATTGGTTTCTTCGTGGATTGAGCCCTAGTTTCTCCAACTTTACCGTGGCTTAAATGGCACAAGAACCTCTTCCGGAGTTCGACTCCCTTCTTGCCAAAGCGCTCAGTCATAAGTTATTTTTAAAGTCTGCTGATTCTACTTCTGCCGTGTCGACTGTCGCATTTCATGCATCTTCCAATTCCCGTGCTTCGTCCTCTTATGACAACAAGCCGCGCGGTCGCGGAAAATCCAAGGGTGGAAACAAACAACGTCGTCCGCCTTGGTGCTATTTCTGTCGAAAAACTGGTCATGATGCCTTCGACTGCTCTCACCGCTTTGACAGATCTTTTGTTTGTGGTTCACATGCCTCGCATACGGCTCAGATCGCCGAAGCCTTCTCCGCAAATTGCACCGTTTCTCCAAATTCTGTTTCCGACTGGTATTTAGATACTGGCGCAACTGCTCATATTTTAAAGGACGCCTCTACCCTGGAAAACGTCTCAGATTATTCCGGCTCCAACCATGTTGCTGTTGGTAATGGTGATTGTTTGTGTATCACCCACACCGGTTCTTTGAGCCTCTCTTCACATATATCATTAAACAATGTTTTAGTGGTTCCTGACATTACAAAGAATTTATTATCTGTTACTCGATTGACTCAGGATTTTCCGGTTAATGTCTTGTTCACTGATATGCAGTTCAAGATTCAAGCTCGGGACAGCGGAAAAACACTTGCAACCGGCGTACGTAAGCATGGGTTGTACGTGCTGAGGAATCCCGTTTCCGCCTTTACTGCTCTCTCTCAATCTCATATTCCGCACGCCAGTTTCCAAACGTGGCACAACCGCCTCGGCCATCCTGCTGCTCGTACGATTACTTTCCTCCGCAGTCAATCCCGTCTTGGTACATCTAGTTCTTCCAGTTCAAATTTATGTACGTCCTGTCAGTTAGCCAAAAGTTCGCACTTACCCTTTCCTGTCTCTGAGAGTCGATCGAGTCTAGCTTTAGAACTCATTCATTGTGATCTTTGGGGACCTTCCCCTGTCACTTCAAAGTATGGTTTTCGTTATTATGCTGTTTTCATAGATAATTTTTCTCGTTTTGCTTGGTTCTATCCGATGCATGCAAAATCTGATTTCCTTGAAATCTTTATCCAATTTCATGCCTTTGTTGAAAACCAGTTCTCACAAAAAATCAAAAAATTTCAAAGTGATGGTGGCACAGAATTTACAAACTCTCGCCTCCAATCACATCTTCAAAAATACGGCATTCACCACCAAATTTCTTGTCCATACACACCCTCTCAAAATGGCCGAGCCGAAATAAAACATCGCCATATCACCGAAACAGGCCTATCTCTCCTCTTCCACTCGGCTGTTCCTACCTCATACTGGGTCGAAGCTTTTAGTACGGCGGTTTATATCATAAATCGTCTACCATCTCCTCTCCTACAAAACAAATCACCTTTTGATCTGCTATTTCACACGTCTCCCTCCTTCGACACCTTCCGCATTTTTGGATGTCGTGTCTTTCCTTGTCTTCGTGACTATAACAAACATAAGCTCCAACCTCGTAGTATTCCTTGTGTTTTTATAGGTTACAGCTCTCATCATAAGGGTTTTAAATGTCTAGATCCTGTTTCCTCACGCATTTACATTACCCGTCATGCTCGGTTTGACGAACACTGTCTTCCGTTCATCACATTTTCACCTTCGACTTCCTTATCCAAGCTCGACTTCACATCATATCTCGATGAAAAATCCCTCTCGTCAATCAGCTCTGAGGCTAAGCAGTCAAACCCTAACCCTAATCGGCCTAACCCTAACCCTAGTTCACGAAACACTACTCCATGCACCATCTGCACCTCCGCTGCACCCGAACCGCCTCAACATGTCCTTCCGCCACCTCCTGAGCCGCAACTTGCTCATCCAAACCCTTCGCCGCAAAACAGTCCAGATCCGCCTCATCCGGTTCCTCCTCTCAGCCGTCATCCCATGCAAACACGCGCCAAGGCAGGTATTTTTAAACCGCGTTATCCTGTTGACATTAACTTGGTTTCTGTTTACTCTATGTCCACAGCCCTACCTGAACCTCGCGGCATTAAAACTGCCTTAAAGGTTCCTGAATGGGTTGATGCTATGAAGGAGGAAATGTTGGCTCTTCGGAAGAGCAACACGTGGATTCTGGTTCCAAGGCCGCACGACTCAACTGTCGTAGGCTCCAAATGGGTATATCGCACAAAATTGCTAGCTGATGGCTCAGTTGACCGCTATAAAGCGCGTTTGGTTGCTCAAGGGTTTAGCCAAGTCTCTGGATTCGATTTTACTCACACTTTCAGTCCTGTTGTCAAGGCTTCCACAATCAGAATTGTTATATCCATCGCCGTTATGAACTCCTGGCCGTTGCATCAACTGGATGTCAAAAATGCCTTCCTAAATGGTGTGCTATCCATTCCGGTCTTCATGGAATAGCCACCGGGATTTATTGATCCGACTCGACCATCTTATGTCTGTAAGCTTCAGCGCGCAATCTATGGCCTTCGTCAAGCTCCGCTGGCTTGGTACCAGCGTTTCCGAACATTCCTTATATCTCTGGGTTTTCTCTGCAGTTCCGCTGACACATCTCTATTTATTTTGCATCGTGCGTCTGTCACTATATATTTGCTGGTTTATGTTGACGACATTATCATCACAGGAAACAATACTCGAGCACTATCTTCCTTGATGACTCAACTCAACTCCGAATTCTCTACCAAAAATCTTGGAAAGTTGGGTTACTTTCTTGGTCTTGAAGCCTCTTATTCAGATGATAAGCTTATTCTCACGCAAGCTAAGTATGCACTTGACATACTCAAGCGATCGGACATGATCCATGCCAAGCCAGTCTCTACTCCGCTAGCTCCAGGCGTCACCTTTGTTAAAGATGGAACACTGTTTGACGACCCTACTCTATATCGCTCTCTTCTTGGTGCCCTGCAATATCTTACAATCACACGCCCGGACCTTGCGTACTCCGTCAACACTCTAAGCCAGTATCAGCAGCAACCTACCACTGAACACTTCCAAGCCGTAAAGCGAGTGTTTCGCTACTTAAAAGGAACGGTTCATTACGGGCTCACTTTCCGCCCTGGCCCTATCGACTAAGTCGGTTACTCTGATGCTGATTGGACACGTTGTCCGGATACCAGACGATCCACTTATGGCTATTCGATATTTTTGGGACCCAATGTAATATCATGGAGCGCGAAAAAGCAACCAACAGTTTCACGTTCCAGCTGCGAATCAGAATATCGCGCCATCACGAACACTGCATCCGAATTACTTTGGGTGGTCAACTTATTACGTGATCTACGTATTTCTCTTCCAACGCCACCAACCATTTTTTCCGATAATTCAAGTGCTTTGTTCCTCACACAGAATCCGATATCTCATAAGCGTGCCAAACATATTGATATTGATTATCATTTTGTCCGGGAACTTGTTAGCTCAAATCAACTGAAGACAAAGTTCATACCATCAGAGGACCAAGTCGCAGACATGTTCACGAAGAGTCTGCCGAGACCGTTATTTGAGTATTTCTGTTCCAAGCTTCGACTTCATTCGTCTTTGCTTGAGGGGGGGTCTTGAGATATATCATATAATATCTCATATATTAGAGAATAAATTATCATATCTTTTGTAAATATCCTAGATTAGGTTTCCTTTCTCCTCTATATATACATCTTTGTACATTGTTTATCATTGAGTGAAATAAAAGATATTATTCTATACAATTTCAATAAGTTAAATACATCATTTTATTTTTAAAAATTACATTATTTCCAACAAAGAAATACATCATTTACAATAAAGAAATACATTATTTCACAATAAAAATGGTGAGACATCATTTGCAATAAAAAAACACATCATTTCATTAAATTCGTCTCACAATAAAAATGATGAGACCGTCTCATCTGAAATTTTGCCAAAATAATTTGTCCAACCAATTTTAAAAATCTTTAATGGGGTAATTTTTTTTTTTGAACTATGGTTTGAAGTTTGAAATTAACTGTTTCCTCTGAACCGTTCATCACCATATTATTATTTTGAATATAATAATATTAATTATTGGAGTTATAAAGCAAGCGACATACCTCGAAAGTTTAAGATAATAGCCCGATAAAAGGAGAGACCTAACAAATATTTCACTCTTCAAATCAAGCAAATTAAACCGTATATAACTCTATTGTCAATTATGCAACTAACTAATTTAATTTGCCACCTCTATCATGATATCATCTACTTTTATCATTTCTAGCCAACTCGATATTGAAATCGATGGATGAGAGGTCTACTACTTTACCTATAGAAATGCATATGCAAGTGCTGACGTAAAAAAAAAATCATTAATCATTTGAATTACATGTTTAGGAATGCAAATATAGCAGTAGATGCTTTACTTTAAATTGATGCTCAGATCCTACATTTTACTTTTAATTAGAATTATATTCGTAGATGAAAATTTTTTTATACCTATATTTTTACAAATAAACTTAATATTATATCTATTTTATATATATTACGAAAGATATTTTATATTAAAAAAAATTGTATAAAAAATATACTAAATAAGGTACTTATAAAATATAAATTGTATTCATTTTATGAACAAGAAAAAATATTTTTTCAAGTTAAAAATAGTATATTCTAAATTGCATCAATAATATATGCAGATATATTAAATTAGTTAACATAATTTTGACATCTTTTTACACATATTATTATAACTCATAATATATTAGCTTAGATAAATTTAATTCATATATGTTATCTCCTGTGTAGAGAATTATCAAGCTTCCAAATTGTCCAAAATACATATTTTTATAAAAATATATAAATCCTAAATTTAGTAGTAATATTTAGAACTTGAGTTTGCGCGAAAAAAAATCATAATTATTTTGTGTGGATTATCACAATAAATAAAAGAATTTAATTAAAAATATGATTGTCTCACAACAAAATGAACAGATAATTGTAAAACATTCAAGATTTTATTTAATATACTCTTTTAGTATATTATATAGATTATGATTTACTTAAACAAGCTCACTACTAACTATTATCTCATTCGCATACCACAAGTATATGTAATTATACAAATTAATGTTACCTAAACCTGCCATTATTGCTACACATATATAGAACAGTTGTGGTTGTGATTAAGTTGGATCAATCAAATAACAATATCATCCAGTAAAAGATTAAGAAAGTAATTTGTTACATTTTGTATGGTCCACTTGAATTATGAACATGCCAGTGCCACGATTGTAGATTTTATAAATAATAGGTTCTTGATTGGCCCTTAAAAAGAGAAAAATAAGTACTCAGCTTGAACCGTAAATAATTTAAACATTTTATATGTGTCAATTCAATAGAGATGTTCGGAAATATTTTTACCTATGTGTTGTTTTGATATGTCAAAAGAATATATAGAAATTATCAATTTATAATGTAGGACTTGTTGTCTAAACCTCTATAAATACTTTGCTCTTTACTGCTTTTTACTTCTTGCAAAAATTTTGAAATTCAACACGTTCTAGTTTTACAATAAACTCGAACTGAACTTAACACTGAAACTCGCTAACTGTTGGGTTTGGCAAACTCATGTCCCAAATTGGATAAACGATGAGATTCCTTATATATAAGAGTCCACCCAATTGGGATGGAGATGCAACTCCATTAGTATGAGGCCTTTAATTTTGGGATGGAGATGCTCAAATGCAAAACCGTGAGGGCTTGGCCCAAAGCGGACAATATCATACTAATGTTAAGTTGGCGGTTCCCCCAACAGATTGGTGCGGTGAACGTGGAACGAACACGTGGTACCCTGGTTTGAGCAGGATTTGGGGGACCGGGGTGGTGGTGGACTCTGGAGTAAATGTGGGAAGCCCTCAATTCAAGCGGGGATCGTCTCTGGGTGCCTTGTGTCGAAAGCTTCCTAATATTGTAGGGTGTCAGGCGGCAGGTCCCGTTGGTTTACGGCGGGTCCTGTTAGTTGACGGCGGTGATCGAGGGGAAGGACACATGATTGTGGTCCTTGTGTTTGAGGGGAGGATTGTTGGGTTTGGCAAACTCATGTCCCACATTGGAGAAACAAGGATGAGATTCCTTGTATATAAGAGTCCACCCAACTCCATTAGTATGAGACATTTTGGGATAGTGATGCCCAAATGCAAAATCGTGAGGGCTTCCGCCCAAAGCGGACAATATCATACTAGTATTGAGTTGGCGGTTCCCCAACACTAACAATAGGTTTTACACAAATAAAAATTAGTCAAGAACCACCAGTTTGTAAGTGCAAATTATTCTTAAAATTTACGTTGTGCATCAAACTTACTCTGATCTCGGGACTAACAATAGATTATGAATTCAAATTTGTTTCTCAACTTAGACATCGAGTGGAGTTTTACTATGTATATGAAAATAAAATATAAAAACATATAATTCATTTACTTTCCAAAGATTCCATCTTTTTTATTAGGTCCGCTAGTGGACATTGCCGATTTTCATCCTTGGTCAATTACCTATTTATGTTCCTTATCTATAATTAATTCATCTTAAATACAAGTATAAGAAAAGACACTTTCTCTTTATTTAAGTTGTATACCAAGATTTTTTTTTTAAAATACATGGAATAAATTGTAAATTGTCTTAGTTTTGAAACTCAATTATTCCTCCGCATCATCGAGATTTCTAACACATCCAAATGTCTATACATTTGTTGGAATTATGAAGTACTTGAGTAGATCTCATACAAATGAATATTTAATTTTGTTAAAATTAAATAATATGTACAATTGATCTACATAGATAATCGATGAGTGAAAAATAAATCTATAAAATTGGCGCATTGTTAAGAAATGCTGTGCAGGAATATGCCCTCATTTTAAGTTATTAAATGTAAGGGTGTACATGGTTTGGCCGAAATTAGTCAAATCGGCCAAACCAAAGTAATTTGGCTGGTTTGGCCAGTTTGGAAGTTCAGAAAAATGGCCGGCCGGTTTGGAAATTTCAAACCGTAGTATACAGTTCGGCCGACGGTTTGTCTTGGGAAACCGGCCATTTCGGCCGAACCGAACCGTATATATTAATAATGTTTAAAGTGCATATATATACTAAAATTTAATCTAGCTCAGTGGCAAAATTGAGGGTATTTATTCCAAATGACAAAGGTTCAAATCTTGCTGTCAGTTTTACTTCAACCATTCTGATTTTTTTGGTTATTTATCTAACATTTTTATTACTTCAACCATTCTGATTTTTTTGGTTATTTATCTAACACTACGAGGGTAGCAATAAACATGTGGTAAGATATAGTTCTAATCTTGGGCCATAAAACTAGTAGTTGGTTTATATCCTAGTATAAATTCTATTTCTTTACACTTCAACACTCATTTTTTTACTAATGGGTTTTTTTCAAATAAATTAATGCAAAATAAATTATTTAATATATTTCGACATTGTACTTTGCAAACCGGCCGAACCAAACCGGTTTGTTTGGTTTGGTTTGAAAGATTAATTTGGCCGGTTTGGTTTGAAAAAATCTCAAACCGTATAATTTGGTTTGGCCGAAACTTCGACCCTCAAATCGGTCGAATCGGACCGCGTACAACCCTAATTATATGGACTTGGTATAGTAACAAATGTGCTAAGTTGTTACTATACCAAATTGCCTTGGCAATGGGAATTTGGACTTGAGCTTGGCTTCATTTACGATATAATTTTTTGAGCTATGAAATAAGCATGATGGGCTCATCCAAGATGGGTCTATTGGGAGTTGGACAAATGGCCTACAAATAGATATCTTTAGTAGCCTAGTAGGAGTTTGTATGAGTTAAGTCGGCTCACAAGTTATTCGAGATCAGTTTTCGAAAAAAAAATTTATAATAAATTCAATACTAATCGAGTCGACCTCGAGCTTATAATACTTGATTCGATAAGCTTGCAAACCTTATTGAGCTTGGGTTTGAGCTAAGCTCACGTACTTTATCGAGCTTAATAAAACTTAAATTGCTATTCTTAAATTAATTATTTAATAATATATAATTTTAGGTTTTTATTAAGATTTAAAATAAATTAAAAAAAGTTGAATCAATATAATCAAATTGAGCTGAACGAATTTGACACCTAGTCGAGTTCGAATTTAAAAATTGGAGCTCAAACTTAGAATTTTTTAATTGAGCTCGATCATACTCGACTAAGATCTAGCTCATAATCATTCCTAATATCTACTTATCTCTAGAACATGCATACAGGGCCGATCTTGAGGCCGTGCGGGAGGTACGCCGCACTGGGGCCTCCAATTTAGGAGGTCACCATTTTAAAAAAAAATTATATAGTAGCACTATTATATATTTATATTATTAAATTATTTAATACATATTAAAAAATAAATTTAATATAAAAATATTTAACATTTAATCAAACTAAAAATATTAACAAAAAAAATTAAATTTAGATCCAATATAATATAGATATGTAAATCAATATATATTAAAGATAAAGTAAAATATTAAGATATATTTGCTTAAATATATCTCATATCTTTTCACAAATTAAAATTAAATATTTATCCCTAAATAATTAAAACCAACGTTTTAATTTCTTGGAAGAACGGAAACGTCGCCCCTAAAAATTCTTCAGATCAAATATTTATTATTTTCTGAAGGAATTGAAACATTATGGGAAGGTCTTGAGTTAGACAGGCCTAAACGATTTAGGCGGGTTTTATCCATTAACTCAAGATTTAGGCGGGTTTTATCCATTAACTCAAGCCCAAACCCATATAATATATCCTATTTGGGATGGGTGAACTCATTTGGGTAGGATAAAACCTGTCTAAACCGTTTAGGCCTGCCTAACGCAAGTTTTTGCCAAACATTATTCGTTCTGCAAAACAACAGTCAAACATGTTTCGCTTTGCTTGCTTTCTCTCTTTCTCCACTGAGTCCACATAACAAAGTTCTTTGTGTCATTGCAATCTGCCAATCTCCGATTCTCCATAAACAAGAGTGCAAGACTGCAATACTACAATCTACAGATTATTTTATGATTAGTTTTGTTTAATTTTATGTGTTATATATTTTTGTTTGTTAGTGCAATTTTATTATTTTTTTTTTCCGTGTGGTTACACAGCCTTCATGCTTTTAGTTTTAAATTTGTTTCATTAATCATTTTACTTGTTTGATTAATTTTGTATTAATCATATTTAATTTAATTTTTGTAGATTTTATTTTTTCAAGAATCGAAACAGTGGATTTTGGATTGGGATATTTACATGAACCAGATTATGTTTTTCTAATTATTTGCAGCTCCATCTTCATATAAGTTTTGCAAGTTTGTAAGTTTGTGATTTATTTTAAAGTTTAAAATGCATTTTAGAACTAGAAAACAACTATCTGGATGTGAAAAAAAGAAAAAGAAAAAGAAAGAAAAGAGACGATAAACTTAATAAGTCTCGAAATAGTGCACTTGATAGATTTGTTGTTAAAAACACGAATACTCATGAAATAGGACTTAATGGAGAAGAGACCAATAAAAAGAAAGAAATAAAAAATGAGAATGAGGAAGATATAGAACTTACAAAAATTGAGGAAATACATGAAGATGAAGATGAGACATATAATGAAAATGATAAAATTAAAGTTAGCTCTGAAGAGTCATTCTCAGTTGATATTTATGATCCAAGAACCTGGGATATGCTTGATAGGAAGGCTAGAGATTTATTAGTGAAGCACAGTCCTAAAAGAGATAATTCATTGAAACATGGTCTCATGGATAATATGTCAAAATACTTTTCTTCACAGTATTATACTCGTTATTTGGCAAATGGTGAAAAATATGACAGATCATGGTTAGTTTACTCTAAAGAGCTTGATAGAGCTTTTTGTTTTTGTTGCAAGTTATTTAAAAAGGGATCTCCAAGAGATAGTCAACTAATACATGAAGGTTTTAATGATTGGAGGCATCTTAGTATAAGGCTTAAAGAGCATGAAATTAGTGGAGAACAAATTAATAGTACTCATACTTGGATAGACATGCGTATGAGGTTAGAAAAAAAAAATACAACAATTGATAAGGATATTCAAGAACAAATTAAAAAAAAAGTGTTATTGGAAAGAAATAGTTCAACGAATAATTTATGTGGTGCAATATCTAGCTATAAATAATTTGGCATTTCACGGAACTAATGAAAGGTCTTTTGATAACAATAATGGAAACTTTTTGGAATTAATTGAAATGATAGCAAAGTTTGATCCTATAATGAAAGAACACTTGCAACGTATTGAGAAAAGTGAGATTCAATATCATTATTTAAGACATAAAATTCAAAATGAGCTAATTATTTCTTTAGGTGGTGAAATTAGAAATGCAATTATTAAGAAAGTCAAGGAAGTAAAATACTTTTCTGTTATACTTGATTGCACTCCTGATATAAGTCATCATGAACAAATGTCTTTGACATTAAGACGTGTCGATGTTTCCAGCAATCCAATCAAAATACATGAGTATTTTGTATGTTTCTTACAAGTAGATGATATATACAACAAGAAAAAGCCTATTTGAGGAATTGAAAAATGTTCTAATAGATCTTGATCTTGATATTAATGTTGTAAGAGGACAATGTTATGATAATGGGGCTGGCATTAAGGGTAAGTACCAAGGTGTACAGAAAAAATTAATTGACATAATTTCGAGGGCATTTTATATACCATGTGGAAGTCATAGTCTTAATCTTACACTTTGTGATATAGCAAACTCATGTATAAAAGCAAAATACTTTTTCGGAGCTATATAAGGAATTTACAATTTATTTTCTAGTTCTACAAAGAGGTGAAAAGTATTGAATGATAATATTAAAATTAATGTTAAACCATTACCCGCAACATTGTGGGAAAGTCGTGTCGATGCTGTGAAAGCTATTAGATTTCAAGCTCCAGAACTGAGAGAAGCTTTGTTTGAAGTGACTGAAAATGATAATGATAATGATTTAAGATGTCGTGCAAATGCTTTAGCTACTCTTTATGTTGGGAATTATAAATGTTTAGTTGCTATGATAATATGATATGATATATTATTTGTTGTCAATATAGTTAGTAAAAGCTTGCAGTCTGATGATATGCTTATTGATGTTGCTATTAAAAAAGTGAGAGGATTGATTACATTCCTTGAAAAATATAGAGAAACAATATTTATTAATGCAATAAATACTGCTAAAGAGATTGCCATTGAAATGAATATTGATTCAGTGTTTCAAGTAAAACGTGTGATTCGAAGAAAAAAAATATTTTGATGAAAATGAAATGATGGAGGATAGACATTCTCCGAAACATTTATTTAGAATCAATTATCTCCTTTATATAATAGATCAAGTTATTGGATCACTACAAAAAAAGATTTGATAGTTTCACTTCCTATGAAGAAAATTTTGGTTTTTTATTTTCATCTGAGAAATTGAATTCATTGGATGATGCTACTTTAAAAGTAAAATGTGAAAATATATTAAATATTTTAAAGTATGGAGAACTTAGTGATCTTGAGGTTTGGAGTTGTTTCAAGAGCTAAATACTGTGAGACACCTTTTACCAAAAAAAAAAAAATAATAATAATGCATTAGATATATTGACTTACTTAAAGGAGGTGAATAGTTGTCATAATGCATATATTGCTTATAGAATTTTATTGATGAAACTTGATACCGTTGCATTAGCTGAGAGAAGTTTTTCAAAATTGAAGTTATTGAAATCTTATTTGCGATCGGTAATGTCACAAGAAAGATTGAATGGACTTGCTTTAATATCTATTGAACAATATTTGTTAAAAAACATTGATTTTGATAATTTTATTAGTGAGTTTGCATTGAAAAATGCTAGGAGAAGTATTTTTAAATGATAATTGTGCATTTAACTTTAAATTATGTTATTTAAAATTACATTTTTTTTTTACGTTTCTTTAGTAAAGTGAATTTCATATTCAATTGATTCTGAAGTCTTCAAGGACTCAACAAATTTATTGTAATGTGTAATTTTTTTTAAAAAAATTTTTACTCCCTCCGTCCCAGCAGAATAGACCATTTTACCAAATCGGGCGTCCCAACTAAATTGGCTCCTTTCCAAAAATGACAATATTTTCACACTCAACAATAAAATATTCATTCCACTAACTCATTCTACACTCACAACTCTTAATTTTCGTGCCGAAAAGAAAAAGGCCTAATAAACTAGGATAGAGGGAGTATTATTTTAAATAAGATGAATGATTTTAAAATTACTTTGTAATTATTGAATAAAAATAGGGATAATAGAGGCACCATTTATTTCTTTTGCACATAGCCCCAAAATTATTGGGTCGGCCCTGCTTGCATATGTCACCAAATTTAGCATACAATCCGAAACTATGCACTTCTTCAAAAGCCTTTAGACTAGTCACAACGGTAACTTAATTATTAGGTTGAAAGAAAACGACAATGGAAGAAAATTATTAAAAAAAGAGAAGATTGAAAATCTTGTGTGACTTGAGAGCGCCCTTCCCTTTTTTTAGCATAAGTATACACGTGGCATGTCCCACATTTTTAAAATAAATTTTATATATTTAAAATAACTATTAAATATTTTACTATATTCAAGAAAAAATCATAAATAGAACTAGTAATATATAATTTATTTTGTACTATCTTTATTTATCAAGTAAATTATGTATTCCTAGTACATAATAATTATGAATTATATTTTTTATATAATAATAAAATAGAGATAAATAATATTTTATTAAAAAATTAGGTTAGGTCATTAATGTGAGTAATAAATAATATTAGGGTGTAGGTTAAAGACTCCCCACTGCACTTCGAATCTCTCTAATCTAGGTCAAAGCAAGGTCTTCAAGAGTCTTTACAGGAGATGGAATGAACTCTCAGAGAGGAGGCTAGGCAAACTGAACCACTAGTAAGTCACGAACTCACTAAAGAGATAAAGACTCTTTCCTGCATACAACCGATCTGCGACTAGTCATTCAGATGCACAGCTGATGTGAGACATCCTACTCTTCTTAACAGCATATATGCGACACCTTTGAGTTGTCGAGCAAAGGATTTACAAGTCTAATAGGAGAAGAATGGCTGCTGACGACGCGACGATGGCTCCATACTGGTACAACTACCCAGTTGAGAGCAGCTTGTTCGAAGAGTTATATATAGCTACGTGAAGAGTTCGCGCGCCTCTTATTTTACGACGGTAGGGACGATTGCTTCCATTACTGACCAGAAAGTATCCCTCAAGACCTCATGCTCGAAGCCTATGGGTCGTTATAAACCATGCCAGAAAGATGACTTTCCTGCCGCTCACTTTGCAAAGACACTGCAACTGAGCACTCAACCCTCTCTTCATCATTCATGTTATAAGTCTAAAGGCTGTGTAAATCCTTACTTTAAGAAGTAAGCAAGCGCTAAAAAAAAGTCCCCACGGAGCGGTGAAGGGAACAGGATTTTTTCCATACTAAAAAAAAGTACAAATTTGCAGGAGTTTCCTTGATTATATACGATAACTCTCCCTGATGTAACCGAAGGAAGAGTGTAGCTTGTGATGTTCCCTCTGAAAAAAATCGAACTTTAAAAAAAATTATTTTGATTCAACCATCTCTTTGTCTACCTGAAATTGGATATTTTGAATACTAACTCCTATTTTTAATACTAACTAATCACATAATATCCCCAGTTATTTTTATCTATTTTAAAAAATTCAGAAATAATAACCGATTCGGACCATTCAGTCATTAGGATAAATTGTACAATATAAGTGGACAGTTGAAGGGTAAAAGAGGTCTTCGGGAGCGGCTTGGGGGGAGGGGGCTTTCAGGGTACATCGACCTATTACGAGGCCCTGTAGAAGGCGTGAAACTCGTCTTTGGGAAGAACTTTCCTTGCCACTTAAGAGTTATTCTCTTTTCTGGCGTGGAAGCCCCTGGACGCTGTCTCCATACTGGTACAACTACCCAGTTGAGAGCAGCTTGTTCGAAGAGTTATATATAGCTACGTGAAGAGTTCGCGCGCCTTGAATTATGGAAGTTTCTCGTAGGACGAGAAAGGGTGAAATACGGCGGAAGGGATTCTCCCCTCCCCGAGCCCCTCCCCTCTGCTACGGTACAGCCCCTAGGGACGCGAGACAACTCTCTCTAAGGAACTCGGCAAAATAGCCCCGTAACTTCGGGAGAAGGGGTGCCTCCTCACAAAAGGGGTCTTCTAGCTGGAATAGCCCTCCCCATCTTAAGTTTCATGTGTGTGTGAGTTTACCTAAGAGTTTAGACTGTAAACTATAGGACGAGTAGGAAGATTTGGTCTAAGACTTTAGACTTTCTTTTGCCGGAAATAGGTCGAACCCGCCCAACCATCATGTCTAGTGATGTTCAGCCTTCTTTGACAAGCTGGAGCGAGCGCCCAACGAGAATTTCTTTTTCTTTTTCAAATTCAATGAGGTGTAGTGGATAAATAAAAATAAATATTTTATTAGACGGTTGGATCATACACGAGTCACGATGATAGTCTTAGTCCTTGCTCGTTCGATTTTGCCGGAGCTCCCAATTCCATCGCTGTATTGCTTTGACCTTTGAAGACAAGACAATGTGTCAACTTCTCAGATTTCGGGCACTACTCATTGTGGAAAGAATTCTCTCGACTCCTCTTATTTAGTTTATTTTTGTAATTTTTCTGCCAAAAACTTTCAAATAAACTTCATATTTATTTATTTAATCAACTTCAACACCGATCTAATACAAGAAAATCATGAAATACAAAGATGTAAACTCACGTGTGGTTCACCAGAGTAAACCACAGACTCATATCACACTCCACAAACACAAACAGAGAGAGAATAATACAACACATGAACCGATCAAAAGCTTTATTACAACATGAAACTGAACAAAAGCAGGGTGCAAGAAGAGCAGCCTACTCGACGCCCAGCCTCTTCTTCAGCTCCACAGCGAAGTCGTAAATCTTTTCCGGAGCTTCCAAGGATTTGGACACACTCTCCTTCTCCAAGCACCTCTTCACCCACGCAATCAATGTAGGGCACTGTTCCTCGATGCTGAACTCGCCGAACTTCTCGTAGGTGTGGAACCAGCAAGAAAAAGGGATCAACGCTACGTCCACGAAACCCAGACTCTCCCCGCCGAAGTAAGCCTTCTCCCCAAGCTGCGACTCCAACACCTTCAGAATCTCTATAAACTCCTTCTTCGCCGCCTCTCTCTCTTCTCCTTTCGTGAACCCTATCCTTCTCCCAGCATCGTACACCTATATCACAATGTAATTAACCAATAAATACAAATTGAAAGTTAAAACCCAACTGCAAATAAAGAAGGAAATCAAGAAATAGTAGGCACGCACCTTCTTGTCGATGTAATCGGCCCAGAACCTGGCCTGGGCTCTCTGGTAAGGATCGGAGGGCAGCAGAGGAGACTTGTCGGTCCACACCTCGTCGATGTACTGAACAATGATCAACGACTCGCAAATGGGTTTCCCGTTGTGAATCAGAACGGGAATCTTCTTGTGGATGGGGTTCATCTCTAGGAGAAGCTGGCTTTTGTTGCCCAAGTCCTCCTCTCTGTACTCGTATTCAACGCCCTTCTCGGCTAACGCCACTTTCACCCTCATTCCGAACATGCTCGCGAACATATTTAGCAAAATCACCTTGTCCGCCATTTTTGATTTGTCAAGAACTTCTAAGCTGTGTTTTAAACTTTTAGCTGGAAATAGTTGGAGAAGCTGAAAGCAGAGATGCAGAAGTGAAAGGGGAAGCGGTGGTATTTATGTACTACAAGTGGGAGCTATGTCGGTTGTTTTTCCTATTCCATTAAAGAATATTTGGATTTTTTTTATTTTTTTGGGGTTATTTTATTATTTGTTTTTAAATATTCAGAGTTTATCAACTTTTTAAAAATAAATATTACCTCCGTCCCAAAACAATTATCTGGTTTGAAAATAGCACAGATACCAATGCGAGTAAAGATAGACGAAATTAATATTTTATTAGTTAGTATGTATTAACTTTCCATTTTAGGAAAGAATGCAATTGTTTGGGACAGACTAAAAGGAAAACAAGACAATTATTTTGGGACGGAGGGAGTACAAAATTCTTTTGTTAAGTAGATATACCCTGTGCATTATAAAAACCCACTTGGTCATCATAATTCCTTATTTTATTTTTTGAGAAAATAGATAAATTTGTTTGTACGTTCTAGGAGATTCACGAAGAGCGTGGTGATAAGTGCTAAACATCAGCGATTACGATAACTTGCATGTAACAATGGAGTTCGGTATCTTTAAATCAAATGCTAAGAAAAAAATCAATTTTGGCTTTCTTTTAGTTCGAAAAGGACAAAATATGACAATAAGAAATAATTTATGTTTCGCCTGTTGGTTACAAGATCTGTGGATAAGAACTGAAAACACTGTAAATAATTATATCTAGTACAACAGGTTTTTACAATTATATCTGCAGGTGCTGCTAGTACGAGAATAATTAAATAAAATGAAACAACAATATTAAATAAATAAAAAGAAGTGCAAAAGCACAGCCGAATCGAGGAAGCCCTCTTCCCGTAAGACAAATACGCTGACGTAGTGCTCGTCTAATGGCGGTTTGTCCCCAAAGGTAAAATGGCTTCGTCCTTTACGAGGCAGCACCGCAAGTCGCAAAGGCTCCGGCGAACTGAACAGAGGCGAAACTGAGTTGCAGAAGAAGAACAAAAAAGATGCAGCAATATGAGGGAAAAGTCGCAGTATCTCTGGCTACGAGATTTGTCTAATGTTTGGGGAACCGGGGACAAGAGACAACACAATGCATGTCTATTTATAGACATGTCCACCCAAGGGGAGCCTATCTCAGCCATCAAGGCTGGACCGTTACAAGGCATGAGACATGGGTAACCGATGCCATCAATGTAGCCGTTACAAATTTTGAATGTAATAGACATGTGCAAAATGTGGTGTAATTGTACACATTCAAATTGCAATACATGTTTATTACACACCTCAAAACATAGATTAATTACTTTAATCTATCAATGTGGGATACACTTCATTTATCACATGTTCACTTCATGTAATAATCCCACCAACCAATGTCACTTTGTGGTCTCATTTCTCACTCACCGGAATTCGAATTTGAGAAAACAAATATACCACAATCATCTACTATTCGCGTAGATTATGTTAGTAATATTTAATTACGAAATTAAATATTTCACATCGAAAATTTATCACTAAGTACCCAAATTACCAACATCGCCTTCCCTTTTTAGCATAATATTTCGTCTTAATAAAATTGGCGTAGAATTAAATCAAGAATGGTATTTTGGTCTAATGAATAATAAAATCTACAAACAAAAAGATGGAAAAAAGAAAAATAGAATTATGGAGAGAGAATATTGGAATTGCAAATTTAGAGAGAGAGAGAAGGATCTACACGTTTCATAATTCTTTAATACAACCAAAAAAGTCATGCAACATTGACTATGCTGATCAAAGAACTCCTTGGAAAAAAAAAAAAAAAAAAGAACCTTTGAGAATTGCGAGCTGTGCAGTGACCTCATTTAATTTGCCACCTATGCGATGATGTCATCCACTCTCCCATCAAGTTTATGTAATCTCTCAGTACCATTGTATTAGATACGTATTCCTTTTCGGTCCGTCTTATTTATTAAATACGTTTTCTTATTTGATAAAAAATTAATAAAATATAATTAAAATTAACTAATGATTATTAATAAAATATAATCTTAATTACTCCGCCTACATTTCTTGACTTTTTTTAGATTGTAATTAGTGATTATTTTATTAATAATTTTTGAATTAATTTTTCTTTAAATATTTATTTACTATTTGCCTTGGTTCATGTGTCACTCCCTCCGTGTCTAATAATATGGAACGGAGGGAGTAATTTGAAATTCGAATCTTTAATTTATTGTTGTGAAATAATTTAAAATCGAAGAAGATACAATAATTAACAAAATTAGCATAAGACATAAGAGTTATAGTACTTTCTTTCCTAGCGTCACTAAAATTTGTACGTTCACCCAAGAAGCAAAGTTGAAGTTCTATTGTTCTAAAAATTATAATAAAAAATATAGTGCTATTGAGTACATCTAGTGTAGCACATATTAGCTAATGCTATAAACTTTAGTTGAAAAATATCAACTGATATTAGCTCTAACGAGATTCAGCTGATGACATCTAAATAAAATAAGATTTAAATTAATATATTATATAGAAAAAAAACTCCTCTGGATCGTAACATATCATGATTATTATTTACCTTAACAATCTCACTACAAACTATTATCTCATTCGCATACCACAAGACACAAGTATATATTATTTATACAAATTTATATCATGAGTAAAGCGGCCATTATTATTCTTGTTATTGGGAAAAATTGTAAAGTTTATATACTCATTGGTGATCTGGAAGGTAGGTCAAAATTTTAAAATAATAAAAATTAAAAAAAAGAAAATGAAAAATGGTGAAAGTTGTTGACTTAGGCCATAAATACTACCAATAATTTATCAAATTTACAATTTGAACCATTCATTATTATCAAATAAAATAAAATTATCACGTGAAAATCAATTATTGACAATAAAAAATATTATTAATAGTGCATTTACAATTATAACTAAATTTACATAAGTAGAATAAATAGATAAAATAAAATTAATATTAAAAAATTAAACTAACACTAATTATAATTAATAAAAATGATAAATAATACAAAAATCAAATATATACGGATAAAAACAAATGAATGAAATTAAATATACATGAAAGACAAAATATTTAAAGCTGGTAAATCTCAAACTGTTTTAATCTAACCACATAAAAACCAAATATATACAATTTATAAAAGATGAGGGGCATTTAATAAATTTGAAAACAAAATGCGTCTTGAACAGTGTAGACGCATATTTGCGTCAATAGGAGAGAGAAAACCCAAAATATGAGTTTTGCGTTGCTGGTTTGCAGTAGGGTTGGAGTAGATTTTTGATAAATTGGTGTTTGCGTTTGAGTTTTGCAGGTGGGTTGGTGTTGGTCTTAGGTGTGCAGACAAACCTCTAGCAACGGAGAATTATGCTTTCTCTCTCATTTAAGAAAGCCACATGACACACATCGAGTGGAACCATTAGTTTTTTAAAATATTTTTTATATTATATTAGATGAGATATAAATATATATATATTTTTTAATTAAAAAGGTAAGTTGGGCTGGGTTACGAATGGGGGAGATAATAATATTGAGTTATAGATTGTTGCGGGTGATTTTGTGTGACAAAGAGCCCAAGAACGATTTAGAGTAATATTATCCAAAAAATGACAGAATCGTAAATTGACGTAAATTCAGCTAATATTTAGACAATTACAAGAGGATACAAAAGTAAGAAAAAACTGAGGCTAAATTAGCGTTCCTCGGACAGCGTCGAACTGCCTTTGTGTTGAATGCCGCTCTAGAACTTCTCGAAATAGTGTTCAGCTTTGTTCTCTCTCAGGATGTGTGATCAGCCCCAGAATTCACCTTTCTGGAAATACTTATAGAACCCCTAATAACGGCTCTACATTTACTTCCGCGATCTCCGCCCACATTTATTGCTGATTTTACTTCTACGCGCTCAAATATCGGTTTCTGGAAGACCCGCCTTCCTATAACGGTTCTCAATTATAACGCATGTGGATTTTCAGATCCGCCTTTTTGTCGAGCTGGTTATACCGAACTGTTCTTTTAGTCGAGCTGCTTTTATCCATCGAACTGCGTTCGACCAGTCAAATTTGGGCTAGGCCGTTTTTCATACCTAATCATTCTTTGGGCCGTACTATCGGGCCTCTTAATTTGGGCCGTATATTTATGACCTTAATATAGATTATGTAGTAGATGACAGGGAAATGAATATTTTATTAAATGATTGGGTTAGAGTGAGTCACTGATGAGCATAGTCTAAGATGATGGCTTGAAAGAAATTCTTATAAGGAACAAGCTAAAGATAATCTTATTCATCTCTCATCCTCTGAATTCATGTATAGAGAATTTTTATTATCGAGAATCTTCTCCCTCTCATCAATATTAACCCCCTCTCCTACCCACAATTTATACGCGACAAAATGAGTCTTTTATTTATAGTTGATATTAACAATTAAATTTGTTCTTCATGGGTATTAATTCATGGATTTAATCTATGGATCGATGTGAAATTTTTATTATTGAATTGAGTTATTTTGCTCACAAGTCACAACTATTCGCTAACATTTGTGGTTGTGATTAAGTCGAGTATATCACATATAAGAGTATTAATTATCAAACCATGCGGCCATGCGAATGCCACAACTGTAGATTTTAAACAAAAGGCTCCTGATTGGCCCTTAGAAGAGAACATTATTAATCAAATATTTATTTAATAAAAGAAATATATTAAATTGCACTAAATGAACTAAACATTTTAATTTTGAAAATTACATTGAAGAAATACCAAAGGAAAGAAAAAAGAAAATACTTAAACAATGAAATCAAGGCAAAAATTTACGTTAGGCACGCCTAAACGGTTTAGGCGGGTTTTATTCATACCCAAATAAGTTTACTCATCCCAAACAGGATTTATAAATTCCCAATTAGGATATATATTAAATAAGTTTGAATTAAGTTAATAGATAAAATTCGCCAAAACCATTTAGGCGGTCCTAACGTAGTAACTCCCCTGAAATCAAATGAAAAATGTAGGTTACTTTGGGCTTTAGAGGGTCCTTCTATAATTTAACTTTTGGGCTTCTGAATTTTATTTTTTTATTTTTTTAGCGAAACTGTAGGCTACTAAAATTAAATGAGCTTGGATGGGTCTAATGAGAGTTGGATGGTCAAATGGCCGAAAAGTAGACATCTCTAGGACATGCATATGTAACGGAATTCTCTCCTGCGCACTTGTCTTTTCTTATACTTGCTCTTCACAGAAACTTACATATTTATTTATTCAATCAACTTATGTGTGGTTCACCACAGACTCATACAACACAACCGATCAAGCTTTATTACAACATGAAACTGAACAAAAGCAGGCTGCAAGAAGAGCAGCCTAACTACTCGACGCCCAGCCTCTTCTTCAGTGCCACAGCGAAGTCGTAAATCTTTTCCGGAGCTTCCAAGGATTTGGACACACTCTCCTTCCCCAAGCACCTCTTCACCCACGCAATCAATGTAGGGCACTGTTCCTCGATGCTGAAGTCGCTGAATGTCTCGTAGGTGTGGAACCAGCAAGAAAACGGGATCAACGCCACGTCCACCAAACCCAGACTCTTCCCGCCGAAGTAGGGCTTCTCCCCAAGCTCCGACTCCAACACCTTCAGAATCTCTATCAACTCCTTCTTCGCCGCCTCTCTCTCTTCTCCTTTCGTGAACCGTATCCTTCTTCCAGCATCGTACACCTATATCACAATGTATTTAACCAAAAAATATAAATTGAAAGTTAAAACCCAACTGCGAATAAAGAAGGGAATCAAGAAATCGTAGGCACGCGCACCTTCTTGTCGATATAATCGGCCCAGAACCTGGCCTGGGCTCTCTGGTAAGGATCGGAGGGCAGCAGAGGAGACTTGTCGTTCCACACCTCGTCGATGTACTGAACAATGATCAAGGACTCGCAAACGGGCTTCCCGTTGTGAATCAGAACGGGGATCTTCTTGTGGATGGGGTTCATCTCTAAGAGAAGCTGGCTTTTGTTGCGCAGGTCCTCCTCTCTGTATTCGTATTCGACGCCCTTCTCGGCTAACGCCACTTTCACCCTCATTCCGAACACGCTCGCGAACATATTAAGCAGAATCACCTTGTCCGCCATAATTGTTTTGTCAAGAACTTCTTAGCTGTGTTTTAAACTTATAGCAGGAAATAGTTGGAGAAGCTCAATGCAGAGATACAGAAGTGAAAGGGGAAGCGGTGGTATTTATACACTACAAGTAGGAGATTCACGAAGAGCGTGGTGCTAACATCAGCGATTACGATAGCTTACATGTAACAATGGAGTTTGGTACATCTTTAAAACTCTCGATAATCAAATGCTAAGAAAAATCAATTTTGGCTTTCTTTTAGTTCGAAATAGACAAAATATGACGATAATAAATAATTTATGTTTTCTCCTTCGCTTTTTAGCATAATAATATTTCGTCTTAATACAATGGGCGTAGAATCAAATGAAGAATGGTATTTGGGTTTATGAATAATAAAATCTACAAACTAAAGATAGAAAATGGAAAAGCGAAAGAAAAATAGAATTATGGAGAGAGAATATTGGAATTGTAAAAAATTTAGATAAAAAGGATCTACATGTTTCATAATTCTTTAATACTAAAAAAAAGTCATGCAGCCATTGACTATTATACTGATCAAAGAACTCCTTGCTAAATAAAAAAGAACCTTTGAGAATAGCGAACTGTGCAATGACCTCATTTAATTTGCCACCTCTACATGATGTTATCTTGATAGCATATAATTCTAGAAAATTATTTTGAATAGTTTGTTGAGATTCTCATGCACATGCATATTATTATTATTTTCTCGATCTTGTTGCACTATATATATCTTCAATAATATAAATTTTCGAGCTAAATATTGAAATCCTAACATGGTATTTGTCATATCATGTTCCTATCATCTCTCACCCACTCTCTCGGCGTCAATTTTTTTTAGTTTTATTTGCTCCATGGCCACGTCTAAATCTGATCTCCTCCCCGTCTCTGCACTTGTCCATATGATAACTATTAAGTTATCTCCCTCCAATTACTTGCCTTGGAAAATTAGATTACCACTCTTCTTCAATGCCAAAATCTACTATGGTTTGTCAATGGTTCTAAGCCCCTCCCCACCCGCGACTAATATGAACGGCGTCGGTACTCCCTCTCCGAACCCCGCCTACATGTCCTGGTTTTCTCAGGATCCGAGGCTGCTGAGCTTGTTTCTTTCTTCTCTAACCGAAGAGTCCATGGCCGAGGTCCTTGGATGTACCTCTACACGTATTGTTTGGCTTGGAGATAGATGGAGAGTCTTTTTTTTTACGAGTTGAAGATCGTCTTTCAGACGCAACTCACGAATCTTCGAGCGATGATTGAATACGGAGTTGGCTGCCATTGGTCGTCCGGTCGATGATATCGACAAAGCGCATTGGTTTCTGTGGCCTTGGACCCGCTTTCTCAAATTTCTTGACTGCTCAGATGGCGCTCATCACCTTTGTGACAATATTCTGTGATCTTTTATCTCAAGCTGAAAATATTGCTTTATTTCAGGAATCTCTTGATCCATCTGGTTTGGCGCCTGTGGCATTCTACGACCATGCTCAACCATCGAACAATAACCACTCTACTGGTTTGTCTCGTGGCAATGGAGGTCATGGTAATGGTGGTAATGGTGGTCGTCGTTCTTCTTCGCAGCGTGGTCGAGGGCGAAATAACAATCGACGCCCACCCCGCTGTCAAATCTATAGAATCAAGGGCCACTACACCTCGGATTGCCCGATTGATACTCGCACCATTCCTCCACAACGGCAAACCTTGAAGAAGCCTTTTCCGCAAATTGCTCTATTTTCGATGTTGATGCTTCTGATTGGTATCTTGATGCTGGTGCTTCCGCTCATATGACGCCGACCTCTACTTTATTGGATACCTCTCAGTCATTCCCTGGTTCTGATCGTGTTATTGTTGGTAATGGTGGGGATCTTCCCAACTCTCGTATTGGTAACACTGTTATTTCGGATTCTATTAAGTTACTGGATGTTCTTGTTGTACCAAATCTCACAAAGAATTTGATCTCTATTAGCAAGCTCATCTCCGGTTTTCCTCATGATGTCATTTTTTTTCTCATTATGCATTCTTCATTCGAAATTGCAACACCAAATCTATTCTTCCCGCCATCTATGATCATTCAGAGGAAGATGAAGATTCTGCAGTTCCACCATATGATAAATGAATCACTATGCGAGGCCTGGAGTAGGTTCATTGAGCTTTTAAGGAGTTGCATCAGACATGGAATGGATACCGAGGAGCAGGCTCACATTTTCTCCGTGGAATGAATGAAAGAACCCAAAAGTCTTTAGATAATGCTGCTGGAGGTTCAATCATGAGTAAATTTGATGATAAGGCTCTCAAACTGCTCAAGAAGATGGCCTTGCATACACAGAAATGGTCAAACACGAAAAGGCCTCATGTGAAAGCTGTTGAAAAGAAAGAAGTTGATGACACCGTCAAGTTGGAGATCGAAAAGCTGAAAGGAGATATGGAGAAGTTGACTGCAAATGCTTCAATGGTTGTTGTAGCACAGGTGCGAGCTGATTCTATTGAAGTGAAAAACATGAATAGAGGCGGCTACCAGAATCAATATAGACAATGGGGATACCAGCACTACCCGTCGAGAACTCATCCTAATTTCTCTTATACTCAGCCAGAGGGTATAGAACTTACTCCACCTGGTTTTGTTGTGCAGAACGGGCAGATTGTGGACAAGAAGAAGGATAACCTCGATGAAATGCTTTCCAAGTTCATCAAGGCTTCTGATTACCAAATTCAAAAGATCGAGCAAGAAGTTACAGGGCTAAACACGTAGGTGGACCGCTTGGGGAAGCACGTACAATTGATCAAGACTCAAGTCAGTCAGATTGCTATTTCTCTTGGGACAAAACACAAGTAAGGGAAACTTTTAGGCACTACAGAAATGAACCGGAAAATCAAAAGGAGTGCAAAGCAATTACTTTGAGGTATGCGACGAACTACAAAGGTCCGGAGATGCCCCAAAACGAGTTTGAGGGAGAGATGGAGGATTTTCTCGCACGAGAGACCTTTGTTTTGGTCGACACACCTGACGTCAACCAAAATAATGAGGTCGACATAGAGCATCAATTGATGCACACGAATTTGACCGAGATTCGCATGTCAATCGACACACCCTATGTTGATCAACACGCACATCCAGAGGTAGTGAACAACACGACCGCTTGTCGGTCGAAACAGAAGGTGGGTCTAGGCAGAAATTCTAAAGAAGATGCATCTCCAATCCCTCCGATTCCCTTTCCCAAACGATTTGCCAAGAAAAATGAGGAGTCAGAGTTTGATAGATTTGTGGAAAATTTTAAGAAGGTAAGCATCAACTTGTCGTTGATTGAAGCCTTGAGAAAAATACCGGATTATATAAAGTATCTCCAGAAGCTGAAGAGCTAGAAAAAATAATTTGTGGAGAACTCGACAGTCAAGATCCATGAACACTGCAACCTACTACTTTAAAGCAGTTGCCAATCAAGAGAAGCAATCCAGGATGCTTCTCTATTCTAGTTGAGATTGGGGGGATTGAATTTTAAAGATTATTGTGTGACACTAGAGCCAGTATTAGTCTAATGCCGTACTCCATCTACAAGCACCTCAACATCGGAAAGATGAGGCCTACTACAATTACTCTGCAAATGGCGGATCGATCTATATCACTCCCCAAAGGTACACTTGAGGATATGTTAATTCTTGTGGGTCATCTAATTTTTTCTGCAGATTTTGTAGTGCTTGAGATGAAAGAGAATATAAACATGCCCCTGATCTTGGGACGAGAGTTCTTGGATACAAAGCTATGATCATGGACATGTAAGAAGGAACTGGAGAGATTTGAATCCTAAGGGATCTGGAAGGAGTAGATTTCTCTATTTCGAGATCCATTTAAATGAGTGCCCCAATCGTATGAGTGGGAATAAAATCCTTAAGAGGATAATTGCAGTGTTACGGTCATTCGATGCTAAGCACCTATCACCGGGACTCGGAGCCCCTGTGTGCTCTAGCGATATATAGGTTGCTTCGACGTGAATAGATTTCTACATGAAGGCTTGATTTGGAGTACTTGAAGCACATTCCCCACCTAAGTTATACGAGTGCCCGTAGAAATATACACAAATATAATATCATAGTATATCGATGCGACGATGATAGAATAAGCATAGCGATGGATCGTATCACCTTGGTTTTGACGAGTTATCCGAACCGATTGAAATTTTGGGCGAGCGATTTGAATTTGTCTGCATTTAATGCGATAACACGCATCACAATGCCATTGCTTCCTGCTCGATGGGCTTCACAGCCTCCAACACGGGCTTGCCTATAAATACCTCCACTTATTCTCATTTTTTCTTCGCCTTCGCCGAGATTCCAAGAACTTTAAGAGGATACGCTGTAGCAAAAAGATCCACCCACCACAATATTGTTGTCTCACCATCTTGACTCGAGTCACCCCTGTTCTCTAGTGAGTATTACCGTCCTATGTGTTTCTTTCACCTCATAGCTCTCTCATTTACCTTCCTAATATGGTCGACCCAGAGAGCAAGTCAACTTCCTATTCCCTCAGTTCTAGCTCCTCTAAGTCGAATGACTTACCATCGGGGATATTCCCGGTGGGTTATGACCTTAATTTTGAAGGGGCTCTCCTTAACACCTAGTCAAACCTAGACTGGGACACATTACAGATAACTTTTCATCGATATAATTTATCCCTCCGAGTAAATCTCGTCATACCCCATGCCGATCAATGCCCATATTGTCTTTCGTTTCGTTTTATGGATTTTTCGGCTCGCTTGTTCAAGTATGGAGTTAGGCTTCCCCTGCACCATTTTTTTCGTATCGGTATTAGACCATTACAAGATTGCTCTGATTCAACTTACACCGATGGCCTGGCAGCACATGATGGGGACACTCCTTCTGTTCAATGATGCTCGTCTCGGAGATCACACCATTCACGAGTGGTCTAAGTTATATAATCTCCATACCCAAACCAAGGAGAGCTATTACTTTTTCCAAAGCACTCGAATAATTCCAAGCCCCTTCTCTTTGAACTCCGCACACTGGGTCGATGAGTTCTTTTATGTAGATCCAAAGGACCAACCAGTGTAGTCCAAGGTTCTTCAAGTTACCACAAGTAAGTTTTACTGCGTAATTTTAACTTTAATTATTTTCACTGACTTTCTCTTGATTGCAAGAAATCCACACCCGGGTCTAACTAAACAAGAACGTACTTGGATCGCACAAACATACGCGTATCCGATCCAGGATGTGGACCAATTACTTGAAACTCGTTCGACTGATATTGGTGGAATACAAGACATGGAATCACTCACTCCGGAGGAGTTAATCCGCTTTCAACAACAAAAGGCTGGAAATACGAAAAAGCTTGAAAAGAAGAAGAACGCCACGAAAGAGACCGGTACAAGCATGAGTGTAGGTCAGTTGCCCCATCATGACACGTTGGAGACTAGAAGTGATCCGACTGCCGAGTGAGTTGAGAACGACACAGTAGGTTAGGTAGGTGATGACATTATGCTGATCCGGAAGCGCAAGCGTCAAGAAGACTAAAGGGAGAAGGCCCTATAGCCCAACGAGGCTGATATCACCGATCTAACCGATTCTAGAGCAACCAATATTGGTACAATCATAGTGACCGAGGAGACTCCTCAAGAGTCGAGGGAGATTGCAGAGAGCTCCTTGTTGAGTCAGGACCAATAATTATTATTAATAATTAATTTCTCACAAATACATACAAATTATTATCAATCAAAAATTTATTTAACAAGAAAATATTATTAATCAAATATTTATTTAATAAAAGAATATATTAAAATGAACTAAATGAACTAAGCATTTTAATAATGAAAATCACATTGAAAAACTACCAAAGGAAATACTTAAACAATAAAATCAAATGAAAAAATGGAGGACTAACATATGGCAAGACAAGCAAAGCCCTTCAATTGTGAAAGCCTTGCTCGACCGGTCCTACACCCGCTCGGCCGGTCGAGCTCTCCAAACTCCAAACACGTGCGATTTTCCTCCAAAACTCCACCAAAAATGCTCGTTTATGCCCAAAACCTATCCTACACAAATCAAACACACAAAACACGAAAACACAACCAAAATACGACAAAAACATATGATACGGGAGTAAAATAACCACAAACAAGCATGTGCACACATCAAAATATAGTTCATTTTACGCACGTATCATAATCCCCCAAACTTGAACCTTTGATTGTCCTCAATCAAAACAAAGTAAAGCTATCAATCTACCTCATGCAATACCTCATAGCTCATCAAAGTTATTTTAGCATGTTCAAGTAAAACGAGATTATCACCTAACTTTGTAACACGGTTAATGCTAAGGACATGAACCACTCATCAAAAATGGATACAAGAAACGAAAACACTCCCTTACGTGTTTAGGGATGATGAGATTTCACACAATCACAAGATATCGAGCTTGATTTCCATAGGCTTGCAACCATTCTCACCACTATACTACAATGAGTTAGTTTCTAGAATCAAAAAGGTCTTTTCACGGGTTGTAACGTGGCTAACTAAAGGTGGGTGGTTTTGGGCCAAAGTGACTAAACTTCTCAATTTCCCAAAACCCCCAAACTTATTCTTTTCTAACCACTACAAACCCCAAGGCTTATTCATTTCACAACACTTTTCTTTCTTTCTTTTTCTCTTTTCTTTTTTCCTAGCACCATCATTCTTTCATTTCATGGGTGCCCCTTTTTTTTTATTTCAAACATTTGCACCAAAATTTTGTAGGTGCTCATTTTTCTAGGATCAACAACAATCCTTTATTTCATTCTTTCATGCCTCAACATTCCTCATCAATTCAAACCAATCAATTCCCAACCCAACTCTCATCACCGTATTCACCCTCATACACTCTTTCCCCCCAAACTTGGTCCTAATCATATCAAGGAAAATCCACCAATAAAGCTCAATCACGGGGGTCAAAGATATGAAAGGCAAAATTATGATAACAACCACCTTATACTCCCGGTGTGAAAGGTAGGACTAAGAAACGATGGCCTAAGATCATTTTCTAGTTACACACTCATGCTAATAGATAGAGAACGAATGCAAGTTCTAGATCTCAAGCTCTCAATCTTGCCACTCACAATCAAAATAGATATGACAATATCATGGCTCAAACCTCACAACTTTTTGTCAAGTCCTATACATTAACCACATACAAAACTCGGCAATTCAAAAGTTAAACTTAAAAACATGCTTCGAAAACTAGATTCCGCCCTATCATTAGTTGAGGTAAACATCAAACTCCACTAAGTAAATCATGATCAAATCTCAAGCCTCATTTAGGTTCATCACACACACACAAGCACACAACAATCCTAACAACAATCTACATCCCAAAACACAAATGTAATGAAACTAAATGGTAGGAAAGACGATAGAAAACGTTACCCATCAGTAGGCACGATCACCGCTCTCCATTCCTTATTTGCACCTACTACAAAGCAACACATACACCACCAAACAATTGAGCATAAAGCAAACCAATTAAGCTCTCATTTCCACCAAACTATCCACAAACCAATAATCAACAATGATAAGACAATATCCACTAGCTCCACCATACAAACCATACCTATAATCCAAACCACAAACCATGCCAAATAGAAAGTATTAACATCATGCCAACTCATTAATCATTCCATCTACAATCACAATCAAACAATAACAATCATCAACCATATTCACTTCCAAAACCTCTTTCCACCATCATTCCACTATCCAACATCTATACAAATAAATCGTTTTTCCACTAGCTCCACCAAACATACCATCAAAATCAATGTTCAATCACAAACAAATCCATACAACAAACTCAAACCCATGAAAATATCCATATATATCATCAAGATGAGCATAATCCACAACATTCATCCAAGGTAGAATATCAATAGAGATACAACCAAATCGAATTAAATCCAATAAAGGGGGACAATATCCAACAACTAAACTAAACTAAAGTAAGATAAAAGATACGAGATAGAGAAGAATAAATCGAGGCACCGGCTACCGGCACATCCCCCCAAACTTAATCAAGTGAGACTAAGTTTGCAAAATGGTGGCCGGTGCATCGTCACTCCTCTCGATCTTGTAATTCTTACCTACAAACACAAAACCAAACAAACTAGACATTTATTCAAAATCAAAGCAACTAAAAGCAATTAAACAAAAGCAATAAAATTGGTTGGGTTGCCTCCCAACAAGCGCTTCCTTAACGTCGGTAGCTAGACGACCTTACCACATCACCCATTGTCAAAAACCTTGTGGGTTTTTAATACACCTTTCTCCCTTAATCTGCATTTACTTGGGAGCAATTTGTCCAAGGCAATTTTTCTTTCACCCCTATCATCTCTCCAAGGAAGATTGATTATCTTAAAAATCTCGAATGTCCAAGGTGGTGATTCCTTCTTTGATTTGATCTCCAAGGCATCATCTAACGGAATCCAAATTATATACGTCTCGACTTGTCCCTCATTTGGATTAATCAACAACTTCTCATCACCTCCTTTTCCGATCAAATCATCCAATTCATACACTTTGTCTCCTAGGATCACCTCTTTTTCCACCTTGTCTATCAATCTTGAAAGAAATGTAGGTGCCACATCGTCACATGGACTTTCCGCCAATATTTCCACCTCATTTTTCTCTTCATAAAGATGTACCAAAGGCCGGAACGTCTTGCATCTCCTCAAGTGAAGGTATCTCAAGAGCACCACTCTTCTCACATTCAATGACTTGCAACTCCTCCTTGGAGCCTTCATCCTCTTCATCTTCTTGGAGTAAAGCTTCTCTTTCCTTCTTTGCTTCCTTATCTTGAATCTCCACTATTTCCGTCTCTTGAAATCTTACATCCTTAAGTACCATTACCTTATCCTCACATTCATCTTCCAAAATTTCATATTCTTCCACTCGAGGTTCCTCACTCACCTTCTTCAAGATATCGGATAGTTGCGTTCTTAACTCCAAAAGCCCTTCCTCGAGCATATCCGATTTCCTCTCCAAAGCTTCACGAGATGATCTCTCTTCTCTAACTCTTTCATGATCACGGCTACCCCATTCATCACAATGAACTCTTGTTATGGATGGATTCCAAGTATAGTTCTCATAACGTCTACATGGAGAGTAGCCATTAGATGGGGAGTAGTTCATGTTGTTCCGGAGGTCACAATTCCCCCATTTATCTCTATAGCTTTCATTACTACACTCCTCTTCTTCATATCCCCAATTCGGCTTCACCTTCCAATCATGTCTCCTCTCTTCCATCCATGGGTAGCTCTCTTCAAATACCAACCGGATTGGCTTCCTCGGTCGTTGTCTCTCCAACATCCTTGCTCTCATCTCATCCAATTCCCTTTGGAGATTGTTAAGCCTCTCCGAGTGAGTTCCTCGATGATTCTCCATTTGACACCTACAACAATCCGACAAACTCAAAGTACCAACAAATACAAAAAAAAAAACAACAAATTATTCACATAAGCAAAAACACAAACACCTAGCCTACAAGCTTCACTTTTCCCCCAATATCTAGCAACCTACTAAATAAAGTCCCCGGCAACGGCGCCAAAACTTGATGCGGCTAAAAGTTCAATCAAATTAAACTCCTAGCTAAGAATAAAATTTGTCAAATTCAGGTCCTTCTTCCCTTCGCCCACTAGAATACCGAGATACTATGGCAAAGTGTTATAGCTAGGCAAAATTAAATCGTTGAGTAGTTTTTATCAACTAGGCAATCAATTTAAACCTATGCTAACAACATATAACAAACATTGAATTAAACTAACAATCGACATTCAATCCTCTCTACACTTTGGTAAACCAAGACAAACAAATACACAAATGAGGTAGATAGGATGTTGAAATAAACGTAGATGCAATCCAATTAGGTTAATCATTGATGTAAACACATTTTAATTCCTAATTGGATGAACTCTTACCCTACACTAGCCAATCCCCAGTCATGGTGAATCGACCGTAGATGACACTAAAATCCTCAAACAGCTACATTATCGGACCCTAGATCACTCCTAATAGCACGTAAATCATCGCCCTATGCCCTATCTCCGCACAGGGATTGGATCAAGGTACACAAAAAGTCATGTTATTCACGACATGCCTATCCGCGTGTTGGCTGCAATGATTGTGTCAATTATCATCTAGACTGGCTATTACCTACATCTAGATGAATAGGAACAAGCTCTAGCATGCTTCAATCACAAAGAGGAAGGTAAACAAACAATTATCAAACCTAATCTTCATACATCATTGTTCAAATCAACATCCAAATTGAATTAGAGCAACATACCTCTCAATCGTAACAATACAAAGTTGAAATCAAATACATCCATTACAATTGATAAGTAGAAATTGAAATCTTCCCCAATTGGATTTGATTGGTCTTGATCTACCCTCTTGGATCTTCAATTCTTCTCCAAGGATTGATGAATTAGCTCCTTGATACCCTTGGTGGAAGTTTGGAAGGGATGGAAATGGGAATCGTAGAGAGAATTTAGGTAGAAGTTATCTAAAATTATTCAAAATTATCAAAATAACCGTTTTTCCCCCTTTTATAATGAGTAAACAGGGCCTCGGATCGCCCGATCGAAGTATGGCTCGCCCGGTCGAAGCTGGAAACCACCACAAATCAGGAGAAAACCGTCCAGGCTCGGCCGGTCGAGAATGGCTCGGCCGAGCCAGCTCTCTGTCGGCCTGGCTCGGCCGGTCGAAGTTGGCTCGGCCGGTCGAGCCCTCTGAACACCTTCTGAACCCTCGCTCGGCCGGTCGAGCCCTCTGAAAGCCTTGCTCGGCCGGTCCTGCACCCGCTCGGCCGGTCGAGCTCTTAAAACTCCAAACACGTGCGATTTTCCTCCAAAACTCTACCAAAAATGCTCGTTTATGCCAAAACCCTATCCTACACAAATCAAACACACAAAACACGAAAACACAACCAAAATACGACAAAAACATATGATACGGGAGTAAAATAACCACAAACAAGCATGTGCACACATCAAAATATAGGTCATTTTACGCACGTATCAGCTATGAATATTCGCTTATGAATGCTTGTTTAATTTAATCAACTCAATATGCATGGTTTTTGAATTCCTAAACTAATTTATAGAATCTAGAATTGTGAGATCGAGAGATAATATTAATTAATTCTAGGTTTAAAGTTATTAATTGAAAGACCGAGAGGAGAAAATTAATAACAGGAAAAAGGAATTTGAACACAATTGATTTTCTGTCCTAGGGGAAGATAATAATTGTAGGGATTAAATCTATAGATTCTAGAAGGTTGATTATTAATGTGTTATTGAGGCCGACAAAGCACACACATTCACATAATAGTAACCTAGACTATAATTGTCCGACCAAGAGGTTATAGTATTTTCTGATTTCCCACCAATGCTGAGTTGATTAATTTGCATGTATTCTAACTGAATATTTGCCCTAGAACCTGTAACCTTAAAATTTTCTTGCAAAACCTTTAATTTCAAGTTTTGTTTTCTTTACTTTCGCAAAAATCAAAACCCTAATTTTCTAATTACTCAAACAATGAATTTTAGGATAATAATTAGTACATAGGATAATTTCTCCATACAATTCCCTTGGGTTCGACATTCGAGTTTACAAATTTATTTGCCACTGTCTGAAATTTATCTGTAAATTTTACAGTGATCAAATTGGCGCCGTTGCCGGAGAGTTGTTAGATACTCCCTCCGTCCCATTTTAATAGTCTCATTTCCCATTTTCGTACGTTCCATTTTAATAGTCTCATTTCCCATTTTTGTACGTCCCACTTTAATAGTCTCATTTCTAAAAATTGTAACTTTTTCACACTTAACAATAAAATATTAATTCCACTCAACTCATTCTACACTCACATGTCTTGGTTATTGTGCCAAAAGCAAATGGGACTATTAATCCGGGACGGAGGGAGTATTATCTCGTAGATTTGCCCTAGAATCTGTGTTCCTTTAAATTTTCTTTCAAAACCTTCAATTTCCAGTATTGTTACATTTACTTTTTAAAATCAAAACCCATCGAAGTGTAACACGACTGATAACTCTTTAAAAAGAGTTATATTCTCTTGATTTTAGTTCGTTTTAGAGAGTCTTTCGTCTATGTTTAACCAAATAAATGTTGTTTTGGTCTTGTATTTAGTTGTTCGAGTCCTTTCATGTTTATTTCGTGTTTTGAGGTAAATAACGATGTTTTTGGAAGATTTGGAGTGAGAATTGCCGTGCAGGAAATTACCATGTTTTGAAGTTTTTGCTGGAGCAAAGAAACGAGTGCTGGAGCATGCTGAGCTGAACTAACTCCCAGTCAACATTAGTCAAAGTACGGGGTGACGTGAAAAAAGCTATTTTTGCTGATGTGGGAGTGCAAAAACAGCTGGATTTCACCCAATTTCCCCAAGGACAATTTGGGAATATTACCAAAAGGGGAAACCTAGAATTGGGGGAGGTATAAAAGCTAATTTTTGAGGAGAGAAGGGGAGCCCCATTTTTCATTTCACTTCATCTCCCCCAAAATCGTAGAGAGAGAATCAGCTGGGGGAGTAGAAGAGCAGCTGGGGGAAGTGAAAGATCGAGGAAGGCGACGTGTTTTGAGCTGCAACTCCACCACCAAAGAGAGGGACGGCTAGGGAATCGAGGAATCCTTCTTATTGCTGCTCAATCTAAGGGGGAATCCTTGTTTCTTCCTCTTATCTTTAATTTCCCTGTTTTAAATTATGAGATTTAGTTTCCAAGACATGAATCTAGCTCTTACCCTTGTAAATATGAGCTAATTTAGTTGACCATGGCTATGGATGAACTTGCTTGAGTTGAATGGATTGTTATGCATTGTGAATCGAATGGAGTTTTGAATATTTTGGTGGTTTAATTCTTAAAATTACAACTCTTGTGGGAGCTTGAATGTTTGTGATTCATGCTTAGCTTAGATTTGGGAAAATTGAGGCTAAGAGTAGAAACCCCAAATATTGCACACTTCATGCATAGGAATATGTGGGTTTGTGTTTGTAAAAATGCCTAGGAGAGTGATAATTGGTGTTGAATCTAAATTAAATTGGGCATAGGAATCTGTTATTCAATTTAGAAAAGGCTATCTCACCTATTTTGGAAAATCTAGTTGAGAACCATAGTTGGCAGCAACTTTACTCTGTGTTGTTTACAATGCTGTAGCATATTATCTGTAGCAAGTGATTCCATAGCCTAGGTCGTTTTTATCGTTGATTAAAAAGAAATTGTCCGATCCAATTTTTCCCATTTTCCCCTGTTTATGGTCATTCCCTGTTTTATGTTTATTGTTATTTAATCATTAGTTCATGCCTAGGTTAATTAAACAAATCAAATCAATTTTCCCCATCAATTAAACCGAGTTGAGTGTTTGTGCACCTTTACCCCTTCCCCGTGGATCGATACTCGGAGAATACTCCGTTTTATTATTACTTGTGACAGTGTGCACTTGCACTAGTGTGTTTCACGCACGCGAACAAGTTTTTGGCGCCGTTGCCGGGGAAGGCAATTAAGTTGTTGCTATCCAATTCTCTTGGTTTATTGATTTTATTTTCATTGCATTTTATAAAAAGAAAAATATAAAAAGAGAAGGAGTATTTTTGTATTGCTGTTTTGTGCAGGTGATTTTGGTGCATGGGTCACGAATCTGCTCCAGAATTATATCCATTTGATTCGGAGATTGAAAGAACCTTTCTAAAGAACCGTAGAAGGCAAAGAGCACGAAGAAGGAAAGTATGTATGCTGGTGCTATGCTGCAATTACCTCAGGCTGTGTCCTGTGTTTATTGCGATGGAGAACATCTATTCTCTGATTGCCAATTCAATCCTGACTCGTTGAACTATGCGGGACATCAATGGGGCAGCATACATAACTACTTTTCAACCACGTACAACCCGGGATGGCAGCAACACCCAAATTTCTCTTGGGTTGCGCCACATGCTGCAACAGGGTTCAGTCAGCAACAACAGAGCCATATTACCCTACCTGGTTATCTGAATTCGCAGCTTGAACAGATGCCTTTTCAGCAACAAACACAGCAACAGCTGCAGCTGCAGCAAGATAACTCACTTGAGACGATGCTGAAGGAGTATTTAGTGCAAAGTGAAGATAGAGCACAAAGCCAAGAGGCTATTCTTCAAAACCAAGCTGCTACTATACGTAATCTGGAGGTACAAATGGGGCAGCCGGCCATCGAGTTGAGAAATAGGCCACAAGAGGATATACCTAGTGACATGGTGAACCCAAGGGAAGATGAAGCACATTGCAAGGTCATGACATTGAAGAGTGGACAGGTGTTTGAAGAGGTAACACCTGCAAAAATAGATGAAGCTGAGCCGTCTTCAATCCAAAACATGCTGAATGTGAAGCTGAGAAGGTGGAAGAAAAGAAGGAAGTTGTTGTTGATGCTGCAGCACTGAAAGAGCAAGTTGCTGCTCAGAAATATATACCTCTACCACCTTTCCCTCAAAGGTTGAAAAAACATAAAGAGGAGGATCAATACCAGAAGTTCCCTAATGGTGAAGAAGGATTTTCGATGATTGATGTGCTTGATGCACTTGTGGAAGAGGCAAAGCTAGAAGATTGTGAGCAGATTGAGCATGCTGAAGACTGTGCTGAAGCATCAGAACTGGAGCAGATTGAAAATTGCAACAAAATTGTTCTTGAGCCATTACAACTCAATGAAAGGGATTTCAAGCTCCTCGAACCATCCGTTATGTCTCCACCAAAATCAGAGATGAAGCAGTTACCTTCTCATCTCAATTATGCCTACTTTGGAGAGTTGGAAACCTTGCCGATTATCATATCTGCGAGCCCGCATGTTGAGAAAAAAGCGTTGCTGATCTCTGTGCTGCAGCAACTGAATCTGAATTTGAAGGAAGCTTGGACATCAAAGATGCTGCAGCTGAATGAATTTGATGAGTTGAGACTATTGTTATATGATGATGTTGAGCAAGAATTTGGTGGAGCCTTCAGCAGGGAGAAGGCCACCACTACCCTATTTGATGCTTGAGTTTGAGGTACTCATGGACTATCCACTCCGTTGGATGGTTCATGATTTTTTTTATTATGCATAGTTTAGTTCCTTTCTTAAATTTCTAATTTTATGTCTAGTTTAATCTCATACTTTCCTAGTTTTTGCTTAAGTTGCGAGTTTAATAATAAAAAAAATTAAAAAAAAAAAGAGAAAAAAAAAAGGAAAAAAAAAAGCTAAATTGATGAATCTTTTTGCAATTGTGTTGTGAGTTTCAGGACTCTTGTACAACCAAGTTGGGGGTAGCAAGTCAACGGGGCGATGGAAGATGTGTAAAATCACTTGGACCGAGAGGGTGTTTTGGAGAGTTGTGTGCCAGGACCCACCCATTGCTACCCCTGCTGCTGCAAAGGATGCTGCAGCAACTGCTGCTACTGTTCCAAAGAAGGGGAAGAAAAAGGTTACCTCCCCTGCTCAAGATCCACCTTCGGCGACACCTGGTGCTGCTGACAGTGATGCTGCAGCAACTTCTGAGCCGGCTATATCTGGATCCCATCCTACAGCTATATCATAACTGTTTATGGTTCTTCCTTCACCCTATCCTCCTTTGACACTGACTTTATTTTGTTAATATTCACTTTGGGTCTGTACTAAATATTATATACTCGTGTTGGAGTTTCTGCTGGTACTTGATGCTTTTACTCTTGCTGTTTTCGTTGTTTATGCTTATTCGGTTTCCTTTCTTGTGGTGTCAAGTCGTTGTTGGATTTTTTGCCGTGCTGCTCTTCTCTTGCTTCGATGATGACTTCTTTCGTTTCTTGTGTGTGTAGATTCATTTGTTGTTTAGTTGATGCTCATCTCTCGATTGCTCCTTAGGTTTAAATTGTCATTTCTTGATGTGCTTTCCATCTATTCTCGTGGACTGAAAATCGTTGTTTTTGAAAACTTCATCACTTTGTCTTGTTGATTGCTCTTTATTGGCTTCATGTTTCGGTTTTGCAAGTGTGAGTGTTTACCTTCGATTGCTTGTGGTTGCCTCGAGGCGAAATGTGTTTTTATATCACTTGGGACATGATTTAGGCCTTCGTTGTTTGCATTTTGTGCCTTTTTGTAGTTCTTTCAATTTTAATTATCCCTTGCACCCTATTCTTGAGCCTTAGCTTAGTTCTTTCGTTACCTATCTTTTTAGCCTTCTTATCCTTTAATCTCTTTTTCTTGACCCTCATCGTGAGCACTTATATGAGTTCGGCCTTTCGACATTGAGGACAATGTTCGTCCTTAAGTTTGGGGGGGTGTGCTCCCGTTTCGGGTTTGTTTAGATTTTGTTTTGGGTTGGTTTCGGGTTTATTGAATTTTCAAGTCTTATATTTTACTTCTTTTTTATTGTTGGCATGTGCAAAAAAAAAGAGAGAAAAAAAGAAAAATCGAGAAAATCAAAAGGAAAGTCGAAAAAAAAAACACAAAAGAAAAAGAAAAACAAAAAAAACAAAAAAAAATAGAAAAATGTGTCGAAAAAAAAAGAGAGGAAAAATCGAGAGAAATTCAAAAAAATGAAAAAAAAAGAGTGAAATTAAAAGGTGAAATTTTTGTTTTTCTTTTTGTTTTTGTCAAGTCATTTTGTGTAATAATAGGGGCACTTCTTCGCACTTGGGATTGTGGTTCTAATTGCTTAAGTCCTCTAAATAAGTAGCCGAATTTATTGGGGCTCTTGAATTAGTCAATCTATCCAAAAAATATCCCTACCTTAACCTTAGCCCACATTACAAGCCAATAAAGTCCTATTGATCCTTGTGATATGAACTCCATTAGTGGAGAGGTTGCTATGAGTAGTTTGGAGTCAAAATAAGTAAGCATGATGATCATAAGCATTACTTAAGTGTGGGGTTGATTTTGATCATGTTGACTTGGCATTGTGATGATGTGCTGTGCTGTGCTATTTTGAGATTTAGATGCTGAAGCATGATGGAAATGACTTGTTAAACTAGAAGGAAGGGTTTTGAGATGAGTTGATACTATTGTGATGATTGAATCCTAGATTTCATTTTCAACTGTGCTGAGAAGTGTATGAGTATGAGCTAGCATGACTGAAAATCCCAACTTATTTGTCCCTCGAGTCGTTTTGTCTCTTTTGTTGATCGAGGACAATCAACGGGCTAAGTTTGGGGGAGTGATAACTCTTTAAAAAGAGTTATATTCTCTTGATTTTAGTTCGTTTTAGAGAGTCTTTCGTCTATGTTTAACCAAATAAATGTTGTTTTGATCTTGTATTTAGTTGTTCGAGTCCTTTCATGTTCATTTCGTGTTTTGAGGTAAATAACGATGTTTTGGAAGATTTGGAGTTAGAATTGCCGTGCAGGAAATTACCATGTGTTGAAATTTTTGCTGGAGCAAAGAAACGAGTGCTGGAGCATGCTGAGCTGAACTAACTCCTAGTCAACATTAGTCAAAGTACGGGGTGACGTGAAAAAAAGCTATTTTTGCTGATGTGGGAGTGCGAAAACAGCTGGATTTCACCCAATATCCCCAAGGACAATTTGGGAATATTACCAAATGGGGAAACCTAGATTTGGGGGAGGTATAAAAGCTAATTTTTGAGGAGAGAAGGGGAGCCCCATTTTTCATTTCACTTCATCTCCCCCAAAATCTTAGAGAGAGAATCAGCTGGGGGAGAAGAAGAGCAGCTGGGGGAAGTGAAGGATCGAGGAAGGCGACGGGTTTTGAGCTGCAGCTCCACCACCGAAGAGAGGGACGGCTAGGGAATCGAGGAATCCTTCCTATTGCTGCTCAATCTAAGGGGGAATCCTTGTTTCTTCCTCTTATCTTTAATTTCCCTGTTTTGAATTATGAAATTTAGTTTCCAAGACATGAATCTAGCTCTTACCCTTGTAAATATGAGCTAATTTAGTTGACCATGGCTATGGATGAACTTGCTTGAGTTGAATGGATTGTTATGCATTGTGAATCGAATGGTGTTTTGAATATTTTGGTGGTTTAATTCTTAAAATTACAACTCTTGTGGGAGCTTGAATGTTTGTGATTCATGCTTAGCTTAGATTTGGGAAAATTGAGGCTAAGAGTAGAAACCCCAAATATTGCACACTTCATGCATAGGAATATGTGGGTTTGTGTTTGTAAAAATGCCTAGGAGAGTGATAATTGGTGCTGAATCTAAATTGAATTGGGCATAGGAATATCTTAATTAATTTAGAAAAGGCTATCTCACCTATTTTGGAAAATCTAGTTGAGAACCATAGTTGGCAGCAACTTTACTCTGTGTTGTTTACAATGCTGTAGCATATTATCTATAGCAAGTGATTCCATAGCCTAGGTCGTTTTTATCGTTGATTAAAAAGAAATTGTCCGATCCAGTTTTTCCCATTTTCCCCTGTTTATGGTCATTCCCTGTTTTATGTTTATTGTTATTTACTCATTAGTTCATGCCTAGGTTAATTAAACAAATCAAATCAATTTTCCCCATCAATTTAACCGAGTTGAGTGTTGTGCACCTTTACCCCTTCCCTGTGGATCGATACTCGGAGAATACTCCGTTTTATTATTACTTGTGACAGTGTGCACTTGCACTAGTGTGTTTCACGCACACGAACAACAACAACCTCTCAATTTCGATCGACGCCAGGCTGCGTCGATCGAAATCGAGACATACTCCCCTTTTTTCATATATATATATATATATATGTGTGTGTGTGTGTGTGTGTGTGTACATGATATTATGAAAGAGCATAAGAGATTCATATGAGCTAGAAAAAAATTAATGACAAAGGAGTTTGTTGATGTATATGAGGAGATGAGGTGGATGAAGTTAGATGGTGGGTTCAGATTTATTGAGTAATTAACTCAGTTTATTTTTAGTCACTTGGCCAAATTTTCCTACCCCTCACAAAAGCCTTACATTACAACCTTAAATAAAGTCTTTTTTTATTCTAGACTTGTGTGCACATTTTAGCAGTGGAGATATTAGAAAATTTACAAGCCTATAGTAGAAATTTCTTTATACTCCCTCCGTCCCGGTCAAATTGTCCCACTTTAATAGTCTCATTTTTTAGTGCTTTCATCTATACCTTAAACACTTGAGAGTTGAGCGATACACTTCCTGTGAGTTCTTCCACGGTTGATGAATTTTCTGTCTCTTTTAAATTGCTTGTGTGTAGTGGATTTTTTATCCTTGATGTGATGAATCTCGTGAGGCATTGCACTTTAACTGCATGATCTTTTGATTTCTTTATTGCCTATTGATTGAGGACAATCAAACGTTCAAGTTCGGGGGGTTGATAAGCTCATTATTCTACTCACTTACCTTTATTATTTTCTATTATTTTATCTAGTTTTATCGAGTTTATTTATATATTTTATGCATGAGTAAATATTGGGTGGTATTTTGCGTGTCATGGTGTCTTTTTACAGGTTGTAGGCCAAATAGAAACTCGTACCGAAAGCGGTTGATGTTCAAAGAAGCAGTGACGGATTCTTCCACACATGTAACTTGAGCTAATGGAGCATGTAAATAGAAAGATCTTTGAGTTAGCTTTCCAATGCAGCTGGAATCGGGTCAATCAGAGTTTGGGAGAGGAAGTTATGGCTAAAACCGTGAGACCGTGCAGAAGGGGCGAGGAGTGGCCAAGTTCGGAAAAGTGAACGTTCGGCATCAACCAACGTAGGATCCATGTCGACCGATGTGGAAGGCCACGTAGACCGACTTTGTTGCATATCAACCGACTCAAAACTTATATCGACTGATGTGAAAATCATATCGATCGAGGTGAATTTCAGAGTTGGAAAATCCGTTTTAATTCAAATTTATCTTATTTTTAGCCCTAGATTTGATAATATACATATCCACCTCTATAAATACCTATGTAATTTTGAATTTTCATTATCATTCATCCAACATCTAAGTCTTGAGAGTTTTAGGAGTCGAACTACTTTATTTTATTTGTAAGTTTTTTTTATGCACTTTAATAACATGTTTCTTTTTGGCTTTCTATTTGCTATGAGTGGCTAGAAACCCTAGCGGGTTTTAGGGCTGTGAATATTCAAATCTGAATGCATGTTTAATTCAATCAACTCAATATTCATGGTTTTTTGTGAATTCCTGAATTAATTTGTAGAATCTAGAATTGTGAGATCGAGAGATAATATTAATTCTAGATTTAAAGTTATTAATTGAAAGACCGAGAGGAGAAAATTAATAACAGGAAAAGGAATTTGAACGCAATTGATTTTCTGTCCTAGGGGAAGATAATAATTGTAGTGATTAAATCTGTGGATTAAGGAAGGTTGATTATTACTGTGTTATTGAGGCCGACAAAGCACACACATTCACATAATAGTAACCTAGGCTATAATTGTTCGACCAAGAGTTTATAGTATTTTCTGATTTTCCACCAATGCTGAGTTGATTGATTGCATGTAATGTAATTGAATATTTGCCCTAGAATCTGTGTCCCTTTAAATTTGCTTTCAAAACCTTTAATTTCAAGTGTTGTTTTCTTTACTTTCACAAAACATCAAAACCCTAATTTTCTGCTACTCAAACAATGGATTTTAGGATAATAATTAGTACATGGGATAATTTCCCCATACAATTCCCTTGGGTTCGACATTCGAGTATAAATTTATTTACCACTATTCTGCTGTAGTTGCACAGATGTGACCCGAAGCCCCTGTAGAAGTGAATTACATGAATAGAGGTGGCTATCAGAATCATCCACGGCAAGGGCGATACTATTATCCGGCGAGAAACCACCATGATTTCTCTTATTCACATCCTGAGGCAGCCGAGCTACCACCACCGGGATTTGACGTGCAAAACGGAGAATTGGTTGAGAAGAAAAAGGACATTCTGGATGATCTGTTGGCCAAATTCATCAAGGCCTCAGACCATCGATTCAGAAAGATAGAGAAGGAGGTCGCAAGAGTGAGTGCAAAGGTTGAAAGGGTTGGCAAGCACCTCCAAATGATTGAAACACAAGTGAGCCAATTCGCCAACACTATTGGAGTCTAGCACAAACTAGGACAGCTTCCGAGCACAATTGAGGTGAACTCGAGGGGTCAGAAAGACTGCAAAGCCATCACTCTGAGGTCTGGGAGAAGCTACAAGGGTCCTGAGGTGATTTAGGACGAGTCTGGAGATGAAAGGGAGAAAAATTGCATAGGAGGTGGCTCGACTTTGATCGACGCACCTCACGCATCAATCGAAGTTGAGAATGGATTTGATGATTGTTCGAGCGATGAGGAGAGCTCGAAGCAAAAGATGTCGACCAACATAAGCACGTCAATCGACGCGCGCTCAAAGCCGCATCGACCGATGCAACATCAAGTCGGTCGACGCCAAAGCCCATTCTCGGGGAGAATTTGAAAAAATTGGGAAATTAAATTCCTCATATGTCGTTCCCTCAACGGTTCGTGAAGCAGAAGGAGGACTCCAAGTTCTCCATATTCGTCGAGAATTTGAGGAAGGTCAGCATTAACATCCCGCTGATCAAAGCACTGAAGGAGATCCCGGGGTACATGAAGTACCTTCGGAAGTTGATGAGTGGAAAAAAGCAATTCGTAGAGAATGAGACGGTAAAGATCCATGAGCAGTTCAACCTGCTACTGCTAAAGCATATGCCCATCAAGAGAAGCAATCCCGGATGCTTCTCTATTCCGGTTGAGATCGGGGGATGCACATTTCAGAGAGTACTGTGTGATACTGGGGCCAGTATCAACCTAATGATGTACTCCATTTACAAGCGTCTCAACATCAGAGAGATGAGGCCCACGATTATCACTTTGCAGATGGTGGATCGGTCTGTGTCCCGCCCGAAAGGTATACTAGAGGATGTGCTCATTCGCGTGGGCCATCTCATCTTTCCTGCAGACTTCGTGGTGCACGAGATGAAGGAGGACGAGAACATGCCCATGATCTTTGGGCGTGAGTTTCTCAACACCAGTGCCGCTCTCATTGACTGTCGAGGCGACGAGATCACACTCCGGGCAAATGACAAGAAGATCACCTTTGTGATCAACAAGAGCAAGAAGAAGGTGGAGAGCAATCAGATCTCCACCATTGAAGAGGATGATGAGTCTGAGGAGGAGGAAGTTGCTGCTATTGAGTGGGAGCGTGGAAACAAAATGGTGAAATTGCCAACTAAGCCACTTCCTTCCGAGTTCACTACCATTGTTAAGGACCGCAAAGATTACATGGTGGATGCCAAAGGTCGGTGAGTCTGAACCCGACTCCCTTGGTACTGAATTGAGGTATCGTCGAGCTACGATGTTAAATAAAGCACTTGTTGGGAGGTAACTCAACCTTTTACGTGTTTTTTTTTTAATTTTCGTATTTTTTCTTTTTTATTTTTATTTTCAAATTCTGCTTGCACTAACTTTGTTTTGCAGCACAAAAAAAACAAAGGGAGTATGTCTCGATTTTGATTGACGCAGCATGGCGTCGATCGAAATTGAGAGGCCGACGTGATACACTTTGATCCTTGGAGAAGGATAGCAAGAAGGCTTCACGTCGATCAATGCAGCCCTATGTTGGTCGACGTGAAGTGCCAACCGCCACAATTCACGCCGCAAGAGATTCTTGAAGCTGCTAAGGATAAAAGGTTGATGTTTGAGATCAACTACCAGGTACCGTTCCCTCTTTTGTCTGATTTTCAAACTTTTTTCCACTCTTTGAGTTGGAAATAAGTTTGGGGGGATGTGGACATAAGATAGAACATTCTATATTTTATTTATTTTGCTTTCAGTATTTAAATTTCTGCATAGAATATTAAAATTCTATTCTATTTTGTGCAAAAAAAATTAAATTTTGATATAACCCAAATAAGATCGTGAGATTAGAATCGATTAAGGGTTGAGTTTGAATTAGTTGAGAATGTGGTTAAATGCCTATGAATGTAGAATGCCGCATGATATGATTAATTTGAAACTCATATTTGCATGTTGATTGAGCTGATTTGATATTAATTATGGAAGAAAATTTTTGAACCCTTATGTGAGAAATTTGAGTCTTTATTTCGTTTGATGTGAGATTCACATGTATGTTTTGATTTCTCTAGAACTTGCCTATTTTCAGTGTTGAGACTGCATAGGGTGCACAAGTTTAGGAGATGATATTAGGTCATCTTTGTTAACCCAAAATCCTTAAACATTTTCCCTTCACAATAAAATCTTCCCTAGTTAGCCACTTTGAGCCTTTATAATTCTTTCCTTGTCTATGAGCTTAAGAATAATGTTGGTTTCGCTCGTGTCTGAGTTGTGGTATGTATGGGGTGGATTAATAGTGAATTGGGGATAAGAAATGATAAATTAGTGGTTGGGAAGATGCATGAGAGAAAAGCTCAAACATTAATTAGAATTCTTATAAGCTCTCTGAAAATAAAAGAATATAAAATTATGAAAGAGCATAAAAGATTCAAACGAGCTAGAAAATTTTGATGATGAGTTTGTTGATATATATGAGGAGATGAGCTTGATGATGATAGAGGGTGGTTATAGTTTGTTGAGTTGGCCAGCTTGATGAGTTTTAGTCACTTGACCATATTTCTCTACCTTATCAGAAAAAAGCCTACGTTACAACCTATTGAAAGTCCTTTTTTATTCTAGACTTGTGTGCACATTCTAGCAGTGGAGATATTAGAAAATTTGCAAGCCTATGATAGAAATTTCTTCATATATGTTGTTGAGTGCTTTCATCTATACCTTAAACACTTGAGAGTTGAGTGATACACATCCTGTGAGTTCTTCCACGGTTGATGAATTTTCTGTCTCTTACATATTGCTTGTGTGTAGTGGATGTCCGATCCTTGACTGAGATGAATCTTGTGAGCCATTGCACTTTAATTACATGACCTTTTGATTTCTTTCTCGCCTATTGATTGAGGACAATCAAACGTTCAAGTTTCGGGGGTTTGATAAGTTCATAATTTTACTCACTTATCTATATTATTTTATCTAGTTTTATCTAGTTTATTTATATATTTTATGCATGAGTCAATATTGGGTGGTATTATGCGTGTCATGAAGTGTTTTTACAGGTTTAGGCTAAATTGAATGGAAACCCGTACTGAAAGCAGTTGATGTTCAAAGAAGCAGTGACGAATTCCTCCACACGTGAAATTTGAGCTAATAGAGCATGGCAATAGAAATATCTTCAACCAACTTGAATGCATATCGACCTACGTGGAAGCCCATGTCGACCGACGCAAAAATCTGGAGAGAGAAATTCGATTTAATTCGAATTTATCTAATTTTTAGCCTTAGATTTGATAAGATACACATCCACTTCTATAAATACCTATTTAATTTTGAATTATTATTGTATTTTCTTTAGCAATCAAGGTTTGAGAGTTTTGAGAGTTAGGAAACATGAAACCTTCTATTTTCTTGTAAGTCTTTACTTCAATGCAATTTAATATGTTTTCTATTGGATTTCTATCTGTTATGAGTGGCTAGAAACCCTAGCGGGTTCTAGGGCTATGAATATTTGATTATGAATGCATGTTCAATTTAATTAACTCAATATGCATGGTTTTTGAATTCCTGAATTAATTTGTAGAATATAGAATTGTGAAATCGAGAGATAATATTAATTCTAGGTTTAAAGTTATTAATTGAAAGACCGAGAAAAGAAAATTAATAACAGAAAAAGGAATTTGAACACAATTGATTTTCTGTCCTATGGGAAGATAATAATTATAGGAATTAAATATGTGGATTAACGAATGTTGATTATTATTGTGTTATTGAGGCCGACAAAGCACACACATTCACATAATAGTAACCTAGGCTATAATTGTCCGACCAAGAGGTTATAGTATTTTCTGATTCCCACCAATGTTGAGTTGATTTATTTGCATGTATCATAATTGAATATTTACCCTAGAATTTGTGTCCTTTAAATTTGCTCTCAAAACCTTTAATTTCAAGTTCTCTTTCTTTACTTTAGCAAAAAATCAAAACCCTGATTTTTTTATTACTCAAACAATGAATTTTAGGATAATAATTATTACATATGATAATTTTCCCATACTATTTCCATGAGTTTGATATTCGAGTTTATAAATTTATTTACCACTGCTGTGTGATCGCTGTAAAAATTATAGTTTTAATATAATATAGCGATGCAAATAAATTTATAAACTTAAAGGTATGTCGAACCCACAGGGATAGTACAACGAAATCATCTCATGTACTGGCATAGTTTATCTATTCTTTGTTTGAGAAAATCCAAATATGAATAGGGTTTTTGTTTTGAAAAACAGAAAATAACTTGGGAATAAAATTCAATAATAAAAAGTACAGAATCTAGGAAAATCAACCAATCCAATCAACATGTTATAACCAATCAATCCAAACCCAAAATAATCATTAAGGTGGGAAATATGTTAAATTGGAATTAATTCCTTGGTTGGACAATTAAAACCTAGATTACTAGAAAGTGAATTTTACCTCTTAGTCTCAAGAACACAAACTAGTCAATCCCGATAAAGATACATATTTAAAAACTCTACAATTGATTCTTCCTTTTGAGACAGTAACCAATTATATCAAAATTCAAATTTTCTATTATTAATTATCTCCTCTCGGTCTCAAATTAATAACTATAAACCTAATCCAATTTTCATCTCTCGATCCTTCAATTGAAAATAGACTTTGGAGTGAAAAACATTGAATTTGAACCAAGTTAATTAGGGTTTGGAATTAATCGAATTAACAAATGCTAAAAATGATGGAGAAAACCTAGAACCTGTTAAGGGTTCTAGCCTAACATATTAAAATCACACATTGCAAAAGATGTAAAGAAACTTACTTGAATCATTAAAACAATAAGAATCTTGAACCTTCAATTGTCTTGAATCCAATTGCAACAATGAAATTAAATAGTACTGGAAATTAAAGAGTAAAACAATAAAGTAAAGATGCTGAAATTATAGTTTAAAGGCTGAAAATTAAGGAGTGGAAGACTAAATAATGCTTGAAAGAAGTGTAATTTTCAAGCTAGAGAAGTCCTATTTATAGGGGGAGAAATTAAATCTTCAAAAGGTAATGGTTTGGGAAGGAAAAATCTCCAAATTGGGCAAAAATATGCATTTCCGGTGTGCGTCTCGATCGACGGGATGCATTTCAGTCGACACAGCTGCAAAATCACAATTTTCCGAAATTTGACCTCTGTCTCGATCGACAGGGGCCCTGTCTTTCGAGACAGAAACCTTTGTGTCGACTCCCTCTGCGCAGTCTCACGGTTTTGATCTTAACTTGTGCTCCCCAACTCCGATTGACCCGATTCCAGTTGTGTTGGAAAGCTAACTCAAACATCTTTCTATTTCCATGCTCCATCAGCTCAGATTCCACGTGTGGAAGAATTTATGACTGTTCCCTTGGACATCAACTGCTTTTGGTACGGGTTTTCATTGATTTTGGCCTCAAACCTACAAAATATGACCATGACAAGCATAATATCCTCTATAAATAGTTCATGCTCGATTATTAACTAAAAACTCAAGTAAATGCAATAAACCAATTAGAAAACAACGTGATAAGTGAGATAAAATACGAGCTTATCACTTTGCAATTTATTTGTAGATTTTAGAGTGATCTAAGACTACACACACTAGTGACTTTTCACATGAGTTGCACAAAACTCAATGCTTAAAATAATAATTAAAAAAAAGCTGAAAACCTTTCTCAACCTAAGCCTCTCAACCGATCTCCGACAACTCTTCATAACTTTAATCCCATGCATGACATGTTTCAATTTTTTTTTCTAATGTATAAATATATAAATAATATATAAAGTGCTACACAATCCACCCTTCAGTTCACTGTTCACCACATTCATTGCTACATTCTTTTTTTATATAATATAAAATATTATTAAATTCATTAAAATAGTCTATAATATAATGAATATGTAATTTATAATTTCCTGTACTTGTAATTTAGATTTTCATGTGTTGTATTTAAATTTTGTTTTTCTATTTTGTACTCCATCTGTCCCGGTCAAATTGTCCATATTTGACCGGACACGATAACCAATGCATGTGAGTAGTAGTGGGATGAATATTTTATTGATGAGTGTGAAAAAATTACTATTTAAGGAAAGTGGACTAATATTGTGGGACAGACGAAAAAGGAAATGTGGACAATTTACTTGGGACGGAGGGAGTATTAATTATTGTTTATTCTTATGCGTTCCGAATTCTTATGTATAATTATTTAATGACAAATTTAAAATACTTTTTAAGTTTTATATTTGTTAGGGTCAGAAATATGCGGCCCAAATCAAAAGGCCTGAGGATATGACCCATAGATATTATGTAAATAAATAAGCTTAATATGAGATCCAATAGACAGGTCCAGAATTAAAAGGCTTAACAAAGTACTGTATGCAGTTCGGTAAAAGCACCGGTTCGACAGAAGCAGTTCGAAGATGCGGCAGTTCAACATAACCAAAAACGTGCGAATTATGGCTAATAAATAGGCATAATTATAGGAGGCGGGTCTTCCGGAAACTGAAGCTCGAGCGCGTCAAAAGGAATAAGACTGGCAAAATTATGAGGAAATAATCTCAACAATAAATGCAGAGCCATTACCAAAGACCCTATAAATATTTCAGGAAAGACGCAATCGAGAGCTGATCAGAAACACTTGCGACAAACAAGGAAGAATTGGTGTTCTAAGCTAATTAATCAAAGTCAACCATCTATTGCAGCTCGAAGCAGTCTGACACGTAGTTCGATAGATTGCTCTTCATTTATATTCTAATAGTTGAGTTTACACGATTACTAATATTATTCTTAGGTTCTGTCATTGTTTTACTTGTTTTATTTCAATCTTTATCCAAATTGTTCTTGGGCCAAGTTCGTTCACAAAAATACCCGTGATAACTCTTGAAAAAGAGTTATATTCTCTTGATTTTAGTTCGTTTTAGAGAGTCTTTCATCTATGTTTAATCAAATAAATGTTGTTTTAGTCTTGTATTCAGTTGTTCGAGTCCTTTTATGTTAATTCAGATTTTGGAAGCAAATAACGATGTTTTTGGAGGATTTGGAGTGAGTTTGCCGTGTAGGAATTTGCTTTGTTTTTGAAGTCTATGCTGGAGCAAAAGAAAGCAGATGCTGTAGCATGTTGAGCTAAACCAGTTCCCAGTCAACTTAGTCAAAGTACGGGATGACGTGGAAAAATCCATTTTTGCTGATTTAGACTTGCGAAAATAGCTGAATTTCATCCATCTTTCCCAAGGACAATTTGGGAATGTTACCAAAAGGGGAAACCTAAAATTGGGGGAGGTATAAAAGCCAATTGGAGAGAGAAAGAACAACACAACACCTAGAACTTCATCGCCACACACATCGAGCTGGGGGATTTCAGCTGGGGAAGGGAAGAACTCGCGACTAAGGAAGGATTTCGAGCTGCAGCTCAACCACCGACGAGAGGCCAGCTTGGAATTGAGGAATCGTTCTTCGTTGGAGCTAATCAAAGGGGGAATCTTCTCCTTGTCTTCTTTATCTTTTATTTCTTGTTTTTAAGTATGAATTTCAGCTATCAAGACATGATTCTAGCTTTCACCCTTGTAAATATGAGCTAATTTAGTTGACCATGGCTATGGATGAACTTGCTTGAGTTGAACCGATTGTTATGCATTGTGAATGGAATGGAGTTTTGAATATTTTGGTGGTTTAATTCATAAAATCACAACTCTTGTGGGAACTTGAATGTTTGTGGTTCATGCTTAGTTTAGATTTGGAAAAATTGAGACTAAGAGTAGAAGTCCCAAATATTACACACTTCATGCATATGAATATGTGGTTTTGTGTTTGCTAAAATACCTAGGAGAGTAGTAAATGGTGCTGAATCTAAATTGAATTGGGGCATAGGGATATGTTAGTTTAATTTAGAAAAGGCTATCTCACCTATTTTGGAAAATCTAGTTGAGAACAATGTTTGGCAGCAACTTTACTCTGTGCTGTTCGCGATGCTGTAGCATAATATCTGTAGCAAGTGATTCCATAGCCTAGGTCGTTTCTCTCATCGATCAAAAAGAATTTGTCCGATCCGGTTTTTCCCATTTTTCCCCTATTTTTGGTCATCCCCTGTTTTATGTTTATTGTTTATTTCCCATTGAATTCATGCCTAGATTAATTAAACAAACCAAATCATTTTTCCCCATCAATTAAACCGAGTTGAGTGTTTGTGCACCGTTAACCCTTCCCTGTGGATCGATACTCGGAGAATACTCTGTTTTATATTACTTGTGATAGTGTGCACTTGCACTAGTGTGTTTCACACACGCGAACAAGTTTTTGGCGCCGTTGCCGGGGAAGGCAATTAAGTTGTTGCTATTCAATTCGCTTGGTTTATTGATTTTATTTTCATTGCATCTTATAAAAAAAAGAGTGATTTCGTATTGCTGCTTTGTGCAGGTGTGCTGGTGCATGAATTACGAATCTGCTCCAAAAATCTACCCATTTGATTCAGAGATCGAAAGAACATTTCACCGGAATCGGAGAAGGCAAAGAACAAGAAGGAGAATTATGGCTGCTGCGGGTGCTGGTGGTGCTGAGGCTCTGAGGGATGTGGTTGTTACAGCTAATGAAACATACCATATTGTGGCTGATTATGCCAATGATGTGATTCAAAATAAGCGACCAGTGATTGTGAAGCCTGAGATTGGAGCCCGGCAGTTTGAACTAAAACCAGTAATGTTCCAAATGATGCAATCCATCGGCCAGTTTGGGGGAAGGGCAACTGAAGACTCACACCTGCATCTTCAATCTTTTCTGGAAGTGTGCGACTGTTTTAAATTTGAAGGGGTGACCGACGATGCTTAGCGGCTGAAATTGTTTCCATTTTCTCTCCGGGATCACGCAAAGGCATGGCTGAATTCCATACCATCCGAGTCAATCCGGACATGGGAAGAGTTGTTCAAGGCATTTTTGACAAAGTACTACCCTCCTACTAAGAACACGCAATACAGATTGAAGATTATCTCATTCAAGCAAGGAGATGAGTCGGTGAGTGAAGCATGGGAACGCTACCAGGAGCTGCTGCAAAATTGTCCCCAACACGGTATCCCTCATTGCATCTTGCTGGAAACTTTTTATAATGGATTATATCCTGACTCTCGGACTTGGCTGGATGGATCTGCAAATGGGGCTATATTATCTAAAACATACACGGAGGCCTGCGAGATACTTGATCAGATAACCAAGAACAGTGGTCGGTGGTCAACACCACGACAAATACCACACAAGGTTGCTGGGATAGCTGATGTGGATCCTCTTGAGCTGATCACTGTGCAGATTGAAGTGCTGGGAACTTCACTCAAATCAATTGAGAAGAATATTGTTGCTGGAGCAGTACAACAAATAGCTGCTAATCAGCAACCTAAAGTGTTGTTTCAACAACCTGTGGTCAACGAAATTGCAGTTGAAGTATCCTGTGTCTATTGTGGGGGATCGCATCCCTTTGATGATTGCATATTCAACCTGGTGTCGGTTAACTATATTGGGCAACATGGGGGAAATAGGAACAATCCGTATTCAAATACTTATAACCCCGGGTGGAGAAATCATCCGAACTTCTCATGGTCTACAACCCAAGAAGCTGGAGGGTCAAACCAGCAATAGCAGAATCAGATGGTTTTACCTGATTATCAGAAGCTCCAACTGGAGCAGAAACCCTTCCAACAACCTATGCAACAACAGATTCAGCAAATGCCGCAGCAAAGGCAGAATCAGCAAATGCCGCAGCAAAGGCAGAATCAGCAGCAGCAGGGTGATTCACTTGAAACCTTGTTAAAGAATTTTATGGTGCGCACAGAAAGAAAGGTGAAAAATCAAGATGCTCTTATCCAAAATCAAGATGCTCTTCTTCAGAATCAAGCTGCTACTCTTCAAAGCCAAGCTGCTACTTTACGGAATTTGGAAATTCAGATAGGACAGCTGGCCGCAGACTTGAAAAATAGGCCGCAAGGATCTTTGCCAAGTGATACGGTGAATCCTAAAAGAGAAGGGAAGGAACAGTGCAAGGCCATGGTGTTAAAGAGTGGGAAAACAATTGAAGGGGCAACCCCTGCCACGGTGGACAATTCTGATGAGCCCACTTTAATCCAAGAAGAGGAAATTAAGGTGGAAGTTGGAGTTGACAAGGCAGCAGAAACACAGCATGCTGTTACAGATGCTGTAGCACCGAAGCAGCAGACTGCTGCTCGGAAACATCAAATACCACATCCGCAGTGACTGAAGAAACAAAAGGAGGAGGTGCAATATAAAAGTTCCTAGATGTACTGAAGCAGCTACACATCAATATTCCGCTAGTGGAAGCATTGGAATAGATGCCAAACTACGCCAAGTTTTTAAAAGACATCCTACCTCAGAAGAAGAGTTTGGGGGAATTCGAGACTGTGGCATTAACCGGAGAGTGCAGCACGGTGGTCACTAGCAAAATTCCTACAAAGCTCAGAGATCCCGGAAGCTTTACAGTCCCATGTTCAATTGGTGGTCAAAATGTTGGGCGAGCTCTTTGTGATTTGGGGGCAAGCATTAATCTAATGCCCCTATCAATATTCCGAAAGCTTGGAATTGGAGGAGCTCGACCCACGACAGTCACATTGCAGCTGGCCGACCGTTCCACGGTGCATCCTGAAGGAAAAATTGAGGATATCCTCGTCAAAGTGAGCAAATTCATCTTCCCAGCCGATTTCATTATTTTGGATTACGAAGCCGATGAGAAAGTCCCTATTATCTTGGGGCGGCCATTTCTTGCCACGGGGGGAGCATTAATTGATGTTCCTAGTGGTGAGCTGACTATGAGAGTCAACGGTGAGCAAGTCACTTTCAACGTGTTCCAAGCAATGAAGTTCCCAGATGGGGAGGAAGGCTGCTCAGTGATTGATGTGGTTGATTCGTTAGTTGCTGAAACACAACTACAGGAGTGCTGGTCTGAAGAGCACGAAGAAATTCATGCTACAGCACTGGAACTGGAACAGCCAGAAATGTGCAATAAAATAGTTTTCAAGCCGCTGAAAATCAGAGAGCAGGAATTTAAGACTCCCGAGTCATCAATTGTGAATCCACCAAAGCTTGAATTGAAGCCGCTGTCTTCTCACTTGAAGTATGTCTATTTGGGTGAGTTGGAAACATTACCGGTTATTATCTCTGCAAGTTTAAGGGCTGAGCATGAAGAGCAATTAATTGCAATGCTGAAAAACTACAAGAGGGCTTTTGGGTGGACAATAGCTGATATACGGGGAATCAGCCCTACACTCTGCCCTCACAAAATTCTGATTGAAGAAGGGTATTCTGGATCTGTAGAGCATCAAAGAAGATTAAGCCCAATCATGAAGGAAGTGGTGAAAAAGGAAGTCGTTAAGTGGCTTGATGCTGGTAGTATTTACCCAATTTCTGACAGCAAATGGGTTAGCCCGGTGCAATGCGTACCGAAAAAGGGTGGAATGACTGTAGTGGCTAATGAAAAGAACAAGCTAATACCCACCCGCACAGTCACGGGGTGGCGTATTTGTATTGACTATCGCAAACTTAATAAGGCTACAAGGAAGGACCCTTTTCCATTGTCGTTCTTGGATCAAATGTTGGATCGTTTAGCTGGGAAGGCTTACTACTATTTCCTGGATGGCTACTCGGGCTATCACTAGATCAGCATTGCCTCGGAGGATCAAGAGAAGACTACATTCACATGCCCCTACGGTACCTTTGCTTTCCGACGCATGCCCTTTGGCCTGTGCAATGCTCCAGCAACCTTCCAGCGGTGCATGATGGCCATTTTCACTGAAATGGTTGAAGATACATTGGAGATCTTTATGGATGACTTCTCGGTGCTGGGGGACTGTTTTGAGGACTGTCTTGAAAATCTGGAACAAGTATTGAAGAAATGTGAAGAGACCAACTTGGTCTTGAATTGGGAAAAGTGCCACCTTATGGTACAAGAAGGGATTGTCCTTGGGCACAAGGTTTCAACTAAGGGAATTGAAGTGGATGTTGCTAAGGTATTTGTTATTGAGAAAATGCCACCTCCCACCTCAGTGAAGGCAGTTCGGAGTTTCTTGGGGCACGCAGGGTTCTATCGTCAATTTATTAAGGACTTCTCCAAGATTGCTAAACCCCTATGCACTTTGCTGGAGCAAGACAGAAAGTTTGAATTTTCAGCAGAATGTATGGTGGCTTTTGAGCATTTAAAGAAGGCATTGGTAACCGTACCTGTGATACAAGCTCCAGACTGGAGTTTGCCGTTCGAAGTCATGTGTGATGCGAGTAACTATGCTGTTGGAGCTGTGCTTGGGCAGAGAAAGAATAAGATTTTCCATTCCATCTACTATGCTAGCAAGGTGCTGGACAGCACACAGCTCAATTACACTACAACCGAAAAGGAACTCCTTGCAGTGGTTTTTGCCTTTGATAAGTTCCGATCATACTTGGTTGGAGCAAAGGTGATTGTGTATACCGACCACTCAGCTATTCGCTATTTGCTGGACAAGAAAGATGCAAAGCCAAGGTTAATTCGTTGGGTGCTTTTGCTTCAAGAATTCGACCTCAAAATCAAGGATGGGAAGGGGACTGAAAATCAAGTTGCCGACCATTTATCCAGACTGGAAGGAGTCCCGAGCAGCAAAAGCAACTCTCCAATTAATGAGTGGTTCCCTGATGAAATGTTGATGTGCATTACCGAAGCCCCAACGCCTTGGTATGCCGACATCGCCAACTTCTTGGCCTGTGGAGTTCAGCCCCCAGATGTGAAGGGGCAACAGCTGAAGCGATTTATTCATGACACAAGGTATTATTTCTGGGATGAGCCATTTCTATACAAGTTGGGGTCTGATGGAGTTATGCGAATGTGTGTTCCCGAATTTGAGCAGCGCGCAATTCTGGCAAATTGCCATGCTGCAGCATATGAAGGGCATTTCGCAGGGCATCGTACAGCAGCCAAGGTTTTACAATCAAGTTATTTCTGGCCCTCTCTTTTCAAGGATTCTCATGAGTTTGTCAAAGCCTGTGATAGGTGCCAGCGTGCTGGGAATTTGAGTGCCCGACAGGAGATGCCTCTCAATAATATTCTTGAAGTAGAATTGTTCGATGTTTGGGGCATCGACTTCATGGGGCCGTTTCCTCCTTCGTTTGGAAACCTATATATCTTGGTTGCGGTGGATTATGTCTCGAAGTGGGTTGAAGTTGTAGCTTGTCCAACCAACGATGCAAAGACTGTCATTAAATTCTTGCACAAGCAGATTTTCACTCGGTTCGGAACCCCACGAGCTATAATAAGTGATGAGGGCTCTCATTTCATCAATAAAAGCCTAGCTGGAGTTTTGGCCAAGTATAATATCAGGCATAAGGTTGCTACAGCATACCACCCACAGACAAATGGCCTTGCTGAACTGTCGAATCGGGAACTGAAGAGCATTCTGCAGAAAATGGTTAACACTAGCAGGAAAGATTGGTCCCAACACTTGGACGATGCTCTTTCGGCTTACAGGACCGCTTTCAAAACTCCATTGGGAATGTCGCCATATCGATTGGTTTTTGGTATGGCTTGCCACTTACCACTGGAGCTTGAACACAAGGCTTTTTGGGCATTAAAGAAGCTGAATTTAAATTTGAATGAAGCCAGAAAAACACGATTCTTACAGCTGAACGAGCTTGATGAGCTCCGGTTGTTCTCCTACGAGAATGCCAAGATTTACAAAGAGAAGACTAAGCGTTTGCATGATAAGAGAATTGTGCCTTGAATTTTGAAAGAGGGGCAGTAGGTCCTTCTCTTTAATTCTAGGTTGAAGCTTTTTCCCGGGAAGCTCAAGTCCCGGTGGTCTGGTCTGTTTACAATTGCTAAGGTATATCCCTTTGGAGTTGTTGATCTCAAGGAGGAGAAATCTGGCCGCACATTCAGGGTCAATGGACATTGAGTCAAAGAATACTTCGGTGGTACTCTCAATCGAGAGAGAGGTGCCACTGCTCTGCCAGATGCTGGAGCATGAGGTACCCATTGTCTGCTTCAGCAGACCATGGTTTCTTTGTATATATTTTAATTGCTTTCTTTTAATTCTTGCCTAGAATAGTTGATTATGTTTGGTTCAGTTATTTCTCTCTGTCTGGAACTTAGTATTTTATTTTATGATTGCAATGTGTTTCTTGATTTTTTGCCAAGAATTGTGCTACTGGGAGTTGATGTAGGAAGATACAATTAGAGCACGCGCTTACCAAGTTTGGGGGGGTGTAATCCAGCATTTGGAGAAGGGGAGTCAACTGCTAGCTTGCAGAACGAATTCCTTTTTACCCAGGTTTTTAATCCTGCACACATAAAACCTTGCGAGGTACGTATCCCTGTTCCTTAGTATAATTGCTATTTTCATTTCTTAATATAGGAGTCGTGTTGTTACTTTTTTAGTTAGTGGGTTCCAATTAATTAAATCCAGTAAGGGTGTATAAACTAAGAGAAATTGTTCTTCTTTATTTCGCATATTAAGTGGCCCAAAACCACTTCTCTAATTTCTTAATTCCTGCCCACTTAGGATAATTTCCATAGGAATATAAAAAAAGAAAAAAAAAAGAAAAAAAACATTAAAAAACCAACGAAAAATGTGAGTATTATCAAATTAGGAACAGTGGAGGGAATTTGAAGAGTCGTTCCACTCTCCCTTTCTAAAATAGTAGGAAGTTCCCCCCCCCCCCCCCCCGCCATTTCAATTCTTCTCTTTGTCCCTTGCCATTCTCGCCTTCCGGTGCCCATCTTACCGAGCTGCCGTCTACCCCCTTGCCGACGTACCATCTTTTCGCGGCTGTCGTCAACTTGGTAAGCCCTCCTTCCACTTCTCTTGTGTGCTGGGCCAATGTTGTTTGCAGCGAGCACGAGTCGCCCGTGTGTTCTGCATTATGGGTGTTTCCTCGCTTCGGTTGTTCTGTTAAATGTTGTCTTCGTTACCGTTTTCTTTTTCATTTTTTTAAAATTCGTACTTCTCTGTCCTTGTTAATTTTTCATACTCTGTTTCTGTTGCGTGCCTTGTTTTGGTATCTTGGGTCATGTTCTTTTTATGTGATAATGTTGTTCTGCTGTCTTCGGGTCACTTATTTAGTGTAATTTTGGTGTGGAATTTAGATTTTAGGGCGTGCCCTATTCCCGCTGTTACTTGGGTTTGTCTTTATGCTTGCTTGTGTGGGGGTTTTTCTGGGACTATTCACTTCTCAAACTCGAGGCTCCGGCCAGTTATGTGGTGTTTCCTGTTGTTCGGCCCCTGCGCTTTGATTCAGCATCTTCTTTTCTCTATTTGCTGGGAATTTTTGCTGCTTCGCTGTTTTGTGTTTGTGACTGTTGATGAGAGATTTTGTTATGGTGTTATGCTACAGCATGTTCGGCTCCGGCCTGTGAGATTTGGATGTGGTGTGCATTCTGATTTTGTCATTTGGCCCTGTGTTGCCATTTTCCTTAATGCACTTTGCATCTTGTGCTTGTACTTGCTGAGCCCCTTTTGCTTATGTTGTGTATGGTTGTTGTGCAGGCTCTCAACGACGGCCCCAAAGAAATCTTCCAAGTCCGCTGCTCCGATTCAGGGCAAGAATCTGGGCAAGAATCGAAGAAAAGGCCAACCTACTTCTCCGCAACCAAGCCGGAACCCTCCCTCACCCACATCTCGTTCACCACCCTCCACTTCCAGTGCTCGTCTTACCCGAGCCTCATCTGCATCTGCCCTTGTGCAGCTCCGTACCTCACCTACCACACTCCCTACTGAGAAAACCACCTCCAAGACCACACCTACCTCCCCTACTACCGCTACTTCTTAACACACTGCCACCCACCCTGACTCTGCTCCAGCACCTATTGAACCTGTCACCAATCTCACTACTCACCCCGCCTCTGAACCCGTTGCTGCTACCTCTGCTGCAGCAACCTCTGCTCCTACTCAAACACCTGCTGAGGATGCCCCACATTCTGAGTCCACTCCAGTTGTTGTTTCCGCTACTGCAGCACCTTCTGCATCTGCTACAGCACCATCTCCCTCTACTTCTGCCCCTCCCAAGAGGCGCATGAAAAAGGTGGCTAAAAAGCAAGTATCCCGGAAGAAGCAAAAGCTGGCTGCTGAACTGCCCATTTTGTCGGAGGCTGATTTCAGGAAAATTCCCAAAAAGGCGACACATGTCACTGATGCACGCTGGGCCACTTTCATAGAGAAGGATCTATTCCTCGAGAAAAGCTTTATCTCGGACTTGGAGCTCCTGCCTGACTTTGTCAGATCTGTTATCGAGTTCCAGGGTTGGGAGTTGTTTGTCATGCCCCAACCAGCCCCTGTGATTGATGTGGTGCGCGAGTTTTATGCAAACATGAACCGCAGCAAGGAAGATGTGGCTGAATCATTGGTGCGAGGCGTGCTGGTTCATTTGGATGTGGAAGAAATCTACGCTATCTACCATCTCACTCAGAGCGGCTCGGTGGACTTTTTTAAGCAACTGAAGGACCCCTCTACTGAACTTTTGCAGGAAATTTTGGTTTTAGCAGCCAAACCGGGTGCTTCGTGGACAATCCCTACGGGTCCCACAGGCCACATTCTTAGCAAGCTGTTGAATGGTGAAGCACATATTTGGATGCATTTTGTCAAAAGCCGTGTTCTACCCACTACTCACGACACTCTCGCTATGAAGGATCGGGTCATTGTGGTTGCTGCCCTGCTCAAATCTGAACCGGTCAATGTCGCTCCCCTCATTCTTTATTCTATCCTTTGTTGTGGTAATAGGGAGAGCTCGGGCCCTTTGTTCTTCCCTTCACTCATTATGCAGGCTTGCAAGAGAGCTGGTGTACCCATGCTGGAGTCGGAGGCTCGTGATCAAGGCGCGACTGATATCAACATTTTTCGCCTCCAACGTTGCCATGCTGCTAAAGATGTTGCAGCACCTCCCAAGGCTCCTGCTTTCCGCCGTACCCCTGCTTCTCAGTCCGCCACCACCGCAGCTGTTGATCCTATCCTTGCTGAACTTCGTGCTCTCCGGGAGGAAGTTCAGGCTGCCCGGGCCATGTGTAGCACGCACGAGCAACTCCTCCAATTGCTCACCGATCAGCTGTCTCAGCTTCTGCCGGACGCGCAGCCATAACTTCTTATGGTTCTCCCTCCACTTATCCTCCTTGACACTGACTTTGATAATATTTATTCTGGGTCTGTACTAAATATTATATACTCGTGTTGGAGTTTCTGCTGGTACTTGATGCTTTTACTCTTGCTGTTTTGGTTGTTTATGCTTATTCGGTTTCCTTTCCTTTCGTGTCAGTTATTGTTGGATTTTATGTCGTGCTGCTCTACTTTTGCTTCGATGATGATTACTTCGTCTCTTGTTGTTTGTGGATTTAGTTGCTGCTTAGTTGATGTTCATCTCTCGGTTGTTCTTTCGGTTTAATTTTTTTATTTCCTGACGTGCTTTCCATCTAATCTCGTGGACTGAAAATTTTTGTTTTGAAAACTTCGTTACTTTGTCTCGTTGATTGCTCTTTATTAGCTTCTTATCTCGGTTTTGCAAGTGTGAATGTTTACCTTCGACTACTTGTGGTTTCCTTGAGGCGAAATGTGTTTTTATATCACTTGGGACATGATTTAGGCCATCGTTGTTTTATTTTGTGCCTTTTGTTGTCTTTCCGATTTATTTGACCTTTGCACCCTAATTTGTTCCTTAGCCTTATTTCATTTGTCTCCCCATCTGTTTAAGCCGTTATCTCTTTTTTTTTACCCTCATCGTGAGCACTTCTATGAATTCGGCCTTTCGACATTGAGGACAATGTCCGTCCTTAAGTTTGGAGGGGTGTGCTCCCGTTTCGGGTTTGTTTTATTTTTAAGTCTTGTATCTCATTTATTTTATTTTCCGAATCTAGTGTTTCATTTTTTATTATTGTTGACATGTGTAAAAAAAAGAAAAAAAATTGAGAAAATCAAAAGAAAAGAAAATTGAAAAAAAAAGAGAGAAAAAAAATCAAAAGAAAAAGGAAAAAAAAGAGAAAAATATGTTCAGAAAAAAAAGTGAAAGAAAAAGACAGGAAAAATCGAGAGAAATTCGAAAAAGAAAAAAAAAATGAAAAAAAAAGAGTGAAAATAAAGGGTGAACTTTTTGTTTTTGTTTTTGTTTTGTCATTTCATTCTGTGTAATAATAGGGGCACTTTTCTTCTCACTTGGGATTGTAGTTCTAGTTGTTTAAAGTCCTCTAAATAAGTGGTAGAACTCATCGGTGCTCCCGAATTAGTCACTCTATCCAAAGAATATCCCTACCTTGACCTTAGCCCACATTACAAGCTAATAAAGTCCTATTGATCCCTTGTGGTATGAACTCCATTAGTGGAGAGGTTGCTATGAGTAGTTTGGAGTCAAAAAAAGTAAGCATGATGATCATGAGCATTACTTGAGTGTGGAGTTGATTTTGATCATTTTGACTTGGCATTGTAATGATGTGTTGTGCTGTTTTGAGATTTAGATGCTGAAGCATGATGGAAATGACTTGTTAAACTAGAAGGAAGGGTTTTGAGATGAGTTGATACTATTGTGATGATTGAATCCTAGATTTCATTTTCAACTGTGCTGAGAAGTGTATGAGTATGAGCTAGCATGACTGAAATTCCAACTTGTACACCCTTGAGTCATTTTGTCTCTTTTGTTGATCGAGGACGATCAACGGGCTAAGTTTGGGGGGGTGATAACTCTTGAAAAAGAGTTATATTCTCTTGATTTTAGTTCGTTTTAGAGAGTCTTTCGTCTATGTTTAATCAAATAAATGTTGTTTTAGTCTTGTATTTAGTTGTTCGAGTCCTTTTATGTTAATTCATATTTTGGAAGCACATAACGATGTTTTTGGAGGATTTGGAGTGAGTTTGCCGTGCAGGAATTTGCTTTGTTTTCAAAGTCTATGCTGGAGCAAAAGAAAGCAGAGGATGTAGCATGTTGAGCTGAACCAGTTCCCAGTCAACTTAGTCAAAGTACGGGATGACGTGGAAAAATCCATTTTTGCTGATTTAGACTTGCGAAAATAGCTGAATTTCATCCATCTTTCCCAAGGACAATTTGGGAATGTTACCAAAAGGGGAAACCTAAAATTGGGGGAGGTATAAAAGCCAATTGGAGAGAGAAAGAACAACACAACACCTAGAACTTCATCGCCACACACATCGAGCTGGGGGATTTCAGCTGGGGAAGGGAAGTACTCGAGACTGAGGAAGGATTTCGAGCTGCAGCTCAACCACCGACGAGAGGCCAGCTTGGAATTGAGGAATCGTTCTTCGTTGGAGTTAATCGAAGGGGGAATCTTCTCCTTGTCTTCTTTATCTTTTATTTCTTGTTTTTAAGTATGAATTTCAGCTATCAAGAAATGATTCTAGCTTTCACCCTTGTAAATATGAGCTAATTTAGTTGACCATGACTATGGATGAACTTGCTTGAGTTGAACCGATTGTTATGCATTGTGAATGGAATGGAGTTTTGAATATTTTGGTGGTTTAATTCATAAAATCACAACTCTTGTGGGAACTTGAATGTTTGTGGTTCATGCTTAGTTTAGATTTGGAAAAATTCAGACTAAGAGTAGAAGTCCCAAATATTACACACTTCATGCATAGGAATATGTGGTTTTGTGTTTGCTAAAATGCCTAGGAGAGTAGTAAATGGTGCTGAATCTAAATTGAATTGGAGCATAGGGATATGTTAGTTTAATTTAGAAAAGGCTATCTCACCTATTTTGGAAAATCTAGTTGAGAACAATGTTTGGCAGCAACTTTACTCTGTGCTATTCGCGATGTTGTAGCATAATATCTGTAGCAAGTGATTCCATAGCCTAGGTCGTTTCTCTCATCGATCAAAAAGAATTTGTCCGATCCGGTTTTTCCCATTTTTCCCCTGTTTTTGGTCATCCCCTGTTTTATGTTTATTGTTTATTTTCCATTTAATTCATGCCTAGATTAATTAAACAAACCAAATCATTTTCCCCATCAATTAAATCGAGTTGAGTGTTTGTGCACCTTTAACCCTTCCCTGTGGATCGATACTCGGAGAATACTCCGTTTTATATTACTTGTGATAGTGTGCACTTGCATTAGTGTGTTTCACACACGCGAACAACCCGCAACAATATTATATTAAAAAACAGAGAAAGTAATATTTTAATTTAAAAATTAGGTTGGATTGAGGTCACTGATGGGAATGTAAAAAATATTAAGTTGTAGGTTTTATGATGGATGGAAAAATAATAATATTTTATTAAATGGTTGAGTCACGAATGAGTCTCTGATGAGGATAGCCAAGGGGTAGAGTTGGATTAGGGATGTCAATAAAGCTCAAAATCGACGTGTCAGTCCGAAACTGGTGGGTTAAAATGCGGGTTAGGGTAAAAAAATTTCAATCCGAAATTATTTTTAACCGAACGGGTTGAACCCGACGGTTAGCGACCCCAAACGGGCTAAGCCCCGTGGGTTGCGGGTTGGCCCGTAGGTCCGACAATATTTAATAATAATATATATATATATATATATATATATATATAATTTATTATTTATATCTTATTATACTCATTCATTATACACCTAATTCATTATACTCTTTCACTGTCTTTCACTCGTCACTCTCCTAATTGGCGTACCTACTCATTTATTCATTTAAAGAACCTTTAGCCTCTGTTGTTACTTTCACCCAATTGAAAGCTACATTTGATTTTATAATTCATATTTTATATGGTCAAGAATGTAATTCCTATTACTTAAATTAATTGGTATATAAGTATTGATTTTTTTTTCTTTTCAAAATATGATTGGACAACATTTTATCCACTTATCACTATTTTTTTACAAAGATATAGTTGTTTGATGTCTTTTATTTATGTTGGTTTATCAATTTTTTTTTTTTGGTTTTAGGGATTGTTAAAATATTTTAAGAAAATCTTTACAAAATAAACTCGTAAATTTTGTCAATCTGACGGGATAGCCCGAAAATCGATGGGTTATGGTTAGGTTCAAAAAAATTTAACTCAATAAAAATTCAGCCCGTACCGAATGATCCGCAACCCGATAAAATTAACCCAAAATCCGATGAGTCAGCCCTTCCGATGAGTCAGCCGATTGATGGTCAAATGGCCAAAAAGTATAGGCATCTAGGATATGTACTTTCCCAAAGCTCTGCACTTTTTCAAATTCATGTCAGCTCTCCTTTGAGGTGTCAGCTTTTCAGATTCCAAGCACTAAAGGACATTTTCTATCTTGTGGAAGAATTCTCTCGACTTCTCTTTTCATCTATACTCTTTTCTTAACATTTTTTTTTTTTTTTTTTGAGAGACTACTCTTTTCTTATTCTTGCTCTAGCTTCAAAGAAACTTACATATTTGTTTATTCAATCAACTTCAACAATCAAATACAAGAAAATCATGAAATACAGAGATGTAAACTCATGCGTGGTTCACCAGAGTAAACCAGAGACTCATATCACACTCAAGAATACAACACAATCGATCAAGCTTTATTACAACATGAAACACTGAACAAAAGCAGGATGCAAGAAGAGCAGCCTACTCGACGCCCACAACGAAGTCGTAAATCTTTTCCGGAGGTTCCAAGGATTTGGACACACTCTCCTTCTCCAAGCACCTCTTCACCCACGCAATCAATGTAGGGCAGTATTGCTCGATGCTGAACTCGCCGAATGTCTCGTAGGTGTGGAACCAGCACGAAAACGGGATCAACGCCACGTCCACGAAACCCAGACTCTCGCCGCCGAAGTAGGGCTTCTCCCCAAGCTGCGACTCCAACACCTTCAGAATCTCTATCAACTCCTTCTTCGCCGCCTCTCTCTCTTCTCCTTTCGTGAACCCTATCCTTCTACCAGCATCGTACACCTATATCACAATGTAATTAACCAAAAAATATAAACTAAAAGTTAAAACTAAAAACCCAACTGCGAATAAAGAAGAAAATCAAGAAATAGTAGGCACGCACCTTCTTGTCGATGTAATCGGCCCAGAACCTGGCCTGGGCCCTCTGGTAAGGATCGGAGGGCAGCAGAGGAGACTTGTCGTTCCACACCTCGTCGATGTACTGAACAATGATCAAGGACTCGCAAATGGGCTTCCCGTTGTGAATCAGAACGGGAATCTTCTTGTGGATGGGGTTCATCTCTAAGAGAAGCTGGCTTTTGTTGCCCAAGTCCTCCTCTCTGTATTCGTATTCAACGCCCTTTTCGGCTAACGCCACTTTCACCCTCATTCCGAACATGCTCGCGAACATATTTAGCAGAATCACCTTGTCCGCCATTTTTGATTTGTCAAGAACTTCTAAGCTGTGTTTTAAACTTTTAGCAGGAAATAGATGGAGAAGCTCAATGCAGAGATGCAGAATTGAAAGGGGAAGCAGTCTGTATTTATATACTACAAGTGGGAGCTAATGTCGGTTTTCCTAATCCATCATTTAGTATTTGGTTTTTTATTTTTTTTTAAAATATTTAGGTTTTATCAACTATTTATTTAAAGGTATCATTGACTAATTTTATTAAATAAATTCAAGCTCTATTGTTTCCTTTATCTGTCAATAAGAAGTAGATATGCCTTCTGCATTACAAAAACCCACTTGGCCATTTTATGTCGGTTTATTAATGATAAATGTGAGTCGCCTTCTTATTTTATTATTTTTAGAAAATAAAATAAATTTGTTTGTTCTAGTAGATTCACGAAGAGCGTGGTGATAAGAGCTAACATCAGCGATTACGATAGCTTGCATGTAACAATGGAGTTTGGTATCTCTAAAAATCTCAATAATCAAAGGAAGGTCTCAGGTACGTACGTCTAAACGGTTTAGGCGGGTTTTCATTAACCTAACTCAAATATATTTAATATATCTTAATTGAGATTTAATAAACCCTATTTGGGATGGATGAATCCATTTAGATATGAATAAAGCCGACCTAAACTATTTAGACGTGTCTAACACAAATTTTTGCTATAATTAAATGCTAAGAAAAATCAGCTTTGGTTTTCTTTAAGTTCGAAAAAGACAAAATATGACGATAATAAATAATTTATGTTTCGCCTTCACTTTTTAGCATAATAACACTTCGTCTTAATACAATGGGCGTAGAATCAAATCAAGAATGGCATTTGGGTTAATGAATAATAAAATCTACAAACAAAAGATGGATTAAAGAAAAGCGAAAGACAAATAGAATTATATGGAGAGTAGGGGTGGGAATAGATTAGACTATCCGACAGGGACATTCGGCTTAGTCTAATACGGGAGACTGAGTCGGCCAATTTCATAAACTGGTCAGGCTTAGGCTATTTAAAAAGCTTATTTAGCTAAGCAGGTCCAGGCTCGGGCTCGAAAATAGGTCTACTAAACCTAACAAGCCGACTCATTTAAATAATTATATATTATTTAATTAATCAAATATATTTATTATCTACAATTTAAAATATATTTATGATTTATGAATAAAAAATATATTGAACAAATTATTTGTTACTAAGTAATGTATTTATCTAAATTATTAAATATATTTGCTATTGAAATAACATAATATATTTTAGGGGCGACAATCTCCAACCCGACACGAACCTAACACGAAAAAAATGAGTTGGGTCAATTCATTTAATTTTCGGGTCAGTTTCGGGTCGACCCGCCCAACCCATTTAATTTTTGTGTCGGGTTCGGGTCAATTTTGGGTTGACCCGCGAACCCATTTAATCCACCAATAAAATTAATTATTATTATCATTTATGAAATATAATTATATAAAAATTTAATAAATAAGAAATAGCCTTAAACATAATTTTTAAAATAATTAACACATTTTTTCATTTTTAAAATAATTAACACAAATTTTTAAGTTTTGAAATAATTAAAATAATTTTTTTAATTTTTAAAATAATTAAACATGTCATTTTGGGTCAGTTTTGGGTTGATACAAAAATAAACGGATCGGGTTCGGGTTGAGATTCCTGACCCGCAAAAATATACGGGTCGGGTTCGGGTTGGCATGTCGTTTGCTATAATCAGGTCGCAACCCGAACCCGACCCATTTGCCACCCCTAATATATTTATAACTTGAAAATAAAATATACATTACAAATTTTAAGTAGGTTCTGATAAGTTTTATACAGGCTAAAAATCAGACATATTTCATTAAAAAGTCCATGCTAAGGCTTAAAAAAATTCTATAAATAATTGGCCGAGCTCAGCCTTTTTTAAATTATAGCTGGTCCAGGTTTACGGGACCAAAGTTTAGCCTAGCCCTGCCTATTTCCACTCCGATACCCTAAAGTTCCCTTTTAAGACTGTTTCAGATGAGATGGACTGCATATGGCGCCTTAGATCATCTCCAACCGAAAAACCCAAACTCAAACTCAAAATGCAGTAAATGTCACATCAAACACCGTTCTTCTCCAACCGAAAACACTAAACTCAAACTCAAAAGAATATTCTCAGCATATTCCTTTTTATCACAACTTTACAAACTTTTCAAAAACTACCAAAATCTTTAACAAATTTACAATTTGAACCCTTTATTTAATTTCAAATAAAATAAATTATTATAAGATAATCAATTATTAAAAATACGAAAAATTATTAATTACATATTTATTAATTGAATGATTATTTAAACTATAAATTTATAATTTATTAAAAATTATTTAAATAATAAAAAATTAAATTAACATGATATTAAGATTATATTAAAATATATCAAATAAACTAAATTACTAAACATCTCAATAATAAAATTACATTACAACACACCAAATAATTAAATATCTCGATAATAAAATTACATTACAACACACAAAATCTACTAAACAACTCAATAAAAAACATTTAACGCACCAAATAAACTGAAAATGAAATACATGATTATTCAGATATCAGAATTAGAATACTCCTCCCACATGTGTTCAATTAATGCATTTCGAAGTTCCATGTGAGCATCTTTGTTCCTTATATTTCGATACCGAGAAATAAATTCTTGGAAATTTGCATTTTCATTCGTCATCAATTCAACCTCTGGCGGTGCCGTCTCTCTTGCAAGTTCTATTGGTGCATCAAGGTCACGCTCATCCTCAACTATCATATTATGCATAATTATGCACGTAGTCATTATATCATGGAGTACTTCTTTTCTCTAATAGCGTGCTGATCCTGCTATAATCGCAAAACGTGCTTGTAGAACTCCAAATGCACGTTCTACATCTTTCCTGCATGCTTCTTGTCTCTTTGCAAAATATTTTTTTTTTGAACCATGTGGATCATAAATTGTTTGCACAAGAGTAGACCATTTAGGATATATACCATCAGCTAAATAATAACCCATATTATATTCTTTGCCTTGAATTATATAATGAGCTGGAGGAGCAATACCTTGAGTTAGATTATAAAAGAGATGTGATGACTCAAGCACATTGATATCATTGTTGGTGCCGAGCAAACCAAAATAAGCATGCCATATCCAAAGATCATAATCTGCCACCGCTTCAAGAATAATTGTCGGTCTTCCACTACAGCCCGCATATTGTCCAGCCCAAGCTGTATGACAATTTTTCCATCTCCAATGCATGCAATCCAAGCTCCCAAGCATTCCTGGAAATCCTCGTTGCTTTCCAATGTGAAGTAATCTAAAAATATCATGAGCCGTTGGCGCCATCAGGTATTGTTCCGCAAAGATCTCTTTGATTGCTCGACAAAATTTTTTCATGCTTTCAATTGCAGTAGACTCACCAATTTTAATATATTCATCTGTGGCATCTGCTGGTAAATCGTATGCCAGCATCCGAAATACAACAGATATTTTCTGTAAAGGTGACAATCCAAGTCTACCACTTCTATCAACTCGTTGTTGAAAGTAGTGGTCATGATCTTTAACTGCATCAACAATGCAGGGGAACAACGAGCGAGACATTCGATATCTCCTAGGAAACATAGCATCATTGTACAATGGATTATCTGAGAAATAATCATTGAACAATCTATGATGAGCAGCTTCCCGATCTCGATTAATGAAGACGCGGCCTGGAATTGAACCACCGATTGTTGGTTGATGATTTTGTTGAAGCATTAGAAGATAGTTGTTGTTATTTGAGATAGCTTGAAATAGTCTCGCTTGCCTCTCTTGAAAACTTTTTACTATTTCACTATCTTCATCACCCGATGAAGAAGATGAAGATGAACCACCGAAATTGAAATTCATTTTCTGAAATGAGTGTGTTGGATATTTGCAATGATAAGTTATTTGCAATTAATATGATATGTTATATATAGAGGATGTAAAAAGTGGAGGATAGAGTGTGGAATCTTTCCAGTGTTTAGTCATTTCGGAAACAGGTTTTGGTAAACGAGTTTGGCTTGTAGTAATAAGTGAGGGATTGGGTGTGTGGAATCTTTCCAGTGTTTAGTCATTTCGGAAACAGGTTTTGGGAAACGAGTTTGGCTTGTAGTAATAAGTGAGGGATTGGGTGTGTGGAATCTTTCCAGTGTTCAGTCATTTCGGAAACAGGTTTTGGGAAACGAGTTTGACATGTAGTAATAAGTGAGGGATTGGGTGTGTGGAATATTTCCAGTGTTTAGTCATTTCGGAAACAGGTTTTGGAAAACGAGTTTGGCTTTGGGAAACGAGTTTGGCTTGTAGTAATAAGTGAGGGATTGGGTGTGTGGAATCTTTCCAGTATTTAGTCATTTCGGAAACAGGTTTTGGGAAATGAGTTTAGCTTGTAGTAATAAGTGAGGGATTGGGTGTGTGGAATCTTTCCAGTGTTTAGTCATTTCGGAAACAGGTTTGGGGAAACGAGTTTGGCTTTTAGTAATGTTGGGAAAATTATCTAAGTTTCCCTTCCCCAGTTGATAACTTAGATCTTTGATTTGGTGTTTAAGTGTTTTGGTGGATCAAATCCTAAGTCCAACCAGCGTCAGTTTGTCTCTAGAATAGCTCTAGTCTCAAATGTAAAGTCCTGTTTAGGTCTTTTGAGTTGTAAGTCGTAGCTGATCAAGACTCATGTTGGCTACTGTTCACCAGCATGAGATGTGCTTACCAGTTGAGAGAAGTCTCACCAGCAGACGACTGACAGACCCATGCTGACACTGTTCATCAGCGTGGAGTCAAGAGCTAATGACTGGCTACTGTTCACCAGTTGGAAGGATTTCACCAGCAGGAGGCTGACAAATCCTACTAGCAGAATACGTGTTCTGGCTGACACTATTCACCAGCGGTGAAGCCACCAGTCATGGGAGATTCCAAGAGTTAACATCCAGACAAATTGGTAGACTAAGATTGTGCAAGCGCTAAGTCACCAGCAGAGACTGCCAGCACAAGATCACCAGTATGTTCTACCAGTCGGATGTTACTAGCAGAATTCAAGATTCGCTCTCCCAGAGTCTTAGAGACAAAAAGAAGATTCGTCTGAGGAATATACTGACAAAGTAAGACTTTAAGGAAGGATATCCTTAAAGTCTATCAGTTCAAGACACCAGTTGCGATTCCTCGTACTGACGAATAGAGCCGTTCTGACACAAAGAGGTCTGTGTCAGAAAAAGCGGACACAAGCATGGCGCTTTCCGGAAATTCCTACCTGCCGCCGTCAGAAGGACATGCGGGGACAGAGACCATTCCGGATGTGTCCAAACGGCTAGAATATTTGAATAGGATCCCTCGGCTATAAATACCTGGGATCCATCAACATTCAATCTTCTTGGCCAATTCTTCACCTACCGAAAGACTGAAATTTATTACGCTCAAGCAAGTAAAAGCATACAACTTTCGAGGCCTCTCAAAAGGCTATCCGTGTGTTGATTTATTCAAACACGAGACTTCAAGCTTCCAGCTTGTAAGTTACAGACCTCACTTGGTGTTCTTTCTCTTTCTGAGGAAGAACATAGCAGCTCTAGAGCCAGCCAGCTCTTGAGTTATTACGGGCAGTTTGCCGTAGAGGATTCACGTTCTTGGGAGAACTCAACACCCAACCAGTCAGAGGAGGAGGTTGAAGTGACGTGCTCGCACTCCATCCATCTGACGAAGAGTTGAAGAAGGACAAGGACCGGGAGCGGTTGATCCAGTGGACTGGTAGACGGGGCATCTACCAGCTGGAGATAGATCGTAGGAACTTTGTACCGGATTACTCTTATAGTGAATTTCCAGTGAGTCGACTGGAGAGTGGACGTAGATCAGTTGATCGAACCACTATAAAAATCCTTTGCCTTTATCTGCTTTCAGTATTTAAATTTTGTATTTGAAACCCAGCACTCAAGTGCTGGTGTATATCTGCAAACTGATAACTGTGCAAACTAGGCTTAAAATATTCTAAGTGTTGAGCTATCAGCTGACCAGCCAGCCAGCCAGTCAGCTGACCAACCAGCAGGACAGAGTGCAAGTTAGACTTATAAGTTCAATATTTCCGCTGCGTAACGTTATACACTCTGATAAACCGGGACCAACAAGTGGTATCAGAGCGGACGGTTCTTACAGACCGTTCGTTTCTGTGTCGCTTAGGACCGAGATCCATTTTCCTTGCACCTTGTTTGTCTGTTTGATTAGCTCAGGTACATCAAGATGAATAATCCGAAGCTACTCGAATACGGGACTGTGAAGCATGATATATGGCGAAAGAGGTCGCTCATCTCTCTAAAGAGCATCCATCCAGAGATGAAAGATGTGCTAGAGACAGGGCCGATTGAGATCACCATGATACAGCACCAGCTAGGAGATCGTCCAGCTGCTGTGATCCCAAAGCCTCAAAGCGAATGGAACGCCGAGGACAGGAAGCGGAATCAGTTGGATTCCATTGCTCACGAGCTGATCCTGGCTTCTCTTCCTAAGTCGCTGATGGAGGAAGCCCTCCAGTTTGATAATGCCAAGGGAGTATGGGATTATCTTGATAGTCTATGTCAAGAAACTGACCAAATGAAACGCAACAAATTGCAGGTTGCAGTGGACAAATATGAGTCCTTCCAGATGCTGACTGGAGAAACCATCAAGGAGATGGAGGCGAGATTCAATGCCATTGTCAGCGAGCTGAAGTCTCTGGGCAGAGAGTACGACAATGCTGATCTTAACTCGAAGATTCTGTCCAAGATGCCTAAAGAAGATTGGTTCGTGAAGACGACAGCTCTGAAGGAAAAGGACCTGTCCAAGATGATTCCCAAGGAGTTGTTTGCTCAGTTGCAGGCACACGAGTGGGACATCCAGATGGTGAATAAGAACGAGGCCATCAGGAATGTAGGATCCCCCAGCGTTAAAGCTCAGGACGAGGCGTACTTCGTCAAAAAGGACTTCAATTGGAAGCACAAGAAGCCCTTCCATGCTGAGAGACCCGCTGCACAGCACAACCAGCCGAAGGAGATCCAGTCCGCATCAGGATCTCATTCCAAAGGCGGCGAGAGCTCTATCGCTGAACTAGAGCAACAGATGAAAAGACTGGCTATCCTTCTGGAAAAAGCCAAGTCAAAACAGGGAGTTTCTTCTAGCTCATCTGACGGAAAATTTGTCAAGAGAGCTCCTCGTGCTTGTTTTCAGTGCCAATCCCCTGATCACTTAAAGTTTGAATGTCCACAGGTGGACAAAACTGAGAGGGAAAGGCTGAAGAAGCTCTTTGAAGAGCGTGCTTCCAAGGCTGTTGCCAAAGCCATGCTGACCAGGACGGAGGTGCCTGACATACCCGATCATGATGATGGGGAGTTTGAGTCAGATGGAGAGTCAGAAGAAGAAGCTCTCCTGGCGTTTATGGCAGCTCTCGGAGAAGAGCCAGCTGAAGAAGATGCTGAAGATGAGGAACAACTGGCACTTGCTGCTGACAATGAGGTACAATCAGTTCCTCAATTGCATATCATGCCAGTACAAATCATAGACGATTCTGAGTCGCATTGCTCCGACTCAGAAGACGTTACTTTAGATGTTCTTCAGCATGAATTTTTAAAATTTTATGAAATAAAAAATGTTTTGGCTGGTGAAAATGCTTCGCTGAAAGGTCAAATTACTGTTTTGACCAGTGAGATTGAAAAATCGAGGTCCATCAGCGAAGAGCTAGCAAGTTTGAAAAAGGCTCATTCTGAATTGCTCCAAGATTTCCAAATTGCAAAAACTGAACGAGATAACTTTCACAATCTCGTTCTGGAGCAAGAAAACAAAATCAATTTTCTAAATAAAGGCTCGAAAGACTTGGAGGCAGCTCTAAGTCATTGGAGAAAGCCTTCTGATAAGTCCGGGTTGGGATTTACAAAAGATTTGAGCATAAATCAACCCGAACAAATCAGTACTGGTAAGGGTAAGGGCCAACTGGCAAATGCATCAGCACCAGCTGGTTATGCCAGTCAGTCCCGTGTGGCTGATCAGCACAGGAACCATAAGTCCAGATACATAGGTGAGTCATCAAGACAAAATCCTCAACTGGCAAGATCCTCTGCTGACAGGACGCCAGCACACCCCAGGACGCAGACTAAGCCGAATTATTCTAAGGCAAGGAAGTCAGCGTCAGCTGCCAGTAGAATCCGACAGCCAGCACCAGCTGTCAAGGGATTCCACGCACAACCTTACAAGTATGCCAGTTACCAGCATACTCACAAGGGGTTCCAATCTCAGCGGAACACTGAGAGAAGGATATTTCCCGATAGGAGGAATACCTATCGGAGGCCTGAGCCCAATCACAAGTTTTATTCAAGGGCTGTGAAGGCTAGCCATGGCGGCTCACACCTTGAGAGACCACAAAGGCATCACAATCAGCCGGAAAAACATTTCCGAGGCTCTCAGCGGAAGAATACTTCCAATGGAGCTACACACACAGCCACACCTTCCAAAACCATGCATTATTTTAGAAGGAAGGGAAAGGCCACAGGTGATGTCAGCAAGGGTAACACCAAGCTGAAGATCACACAAGTCTGGATTCCGAAAGGAATGATCCAGAGATCTAACCCTGCAGGACCCGCTGATGATCGGGGACCTAAATGATTCTATTTTTCTTGCAGGAACTAGGTCATGCAAGTCAGCTTCAGAGGTCGAGCGAGTGGATCATTGATAGTGGTTGCTCCGCTCATATGACTGGTGAGGAGTTCCTATTTTCTGAGCTCACCAAGGTCAGAGGACCTCCAGTTATCTTTGGTGATAACTCCAAGGGCCGAGTTATCAGCAAGGGATGCATAGAGAAAGATGATGTGCGTATTGTCAACGTATCCCTTGTTACCAACCTGAAGCACAACCTCCTGAGCATCAGTCAGCTGTGCGACAATGGTTATACCATTGTGTTTGACAAGTCTGGGTGCCAGATCAAGAATGAAGATTCTGGTGAGACCAAGCTGAGAGGTGTCAGGAAAGGAGGCCTTTATGTCGTTGACTGGCAAAGCGGGAAGACTGATACATGCTTTGTAGCCACCAGTTCCATGGAAACTAACTGGCTGTGGCACAAAAGGTTAAGTCATCTGAACTTCAAAACTATTAATTACCTAACCAAGCATGATCTTGTAGATGGTCTTCCCAAGGGTGGGTTCAAGAAGGAAGGAATTTGCAAGGCATGCCAGCAAGGCAAGCAAACCAAGAAGTCCTTCAAGAGCCAGTCACCTGTTTGCCCCAGTACCAGTCAGGTACTTGAGCTGTTACATATGGACCTGTTTGGACCAGTAACGCCGCAAACCATTGGAGGAAGGCGATATTCGCTGGTGGTAGTCGATGACTACTCGCGCTATACATGGGTAAAGCTTCTCAGAACAAAGGATGAGGTGAAGGTGATTCTTCCTGAGTTGATCATCCAAGCTCAGAAACAGAGAGAAGCAGTAGTGAAGCGAATTCGTTCGGACAATGGGACTGAATTCTGCAACGGTCCGCTGATGGATTTTTGCGCGGAGGCCGGGATCAAGCATGAGAGATCTACTCCAAGGCAACCGCAGCAGAATGGACTGGCAGAACGTAGGAACAGGACGCTGAAAGAAGCAGTCCGGTCCATGCTGGCTGAGTCCGGCTTGGGACAGAGTTTCTGGGGAGAAGCGTTGGTGACTGCCTGCTACACTCAGAATAGAAGCGGGATCAACGACAGACTCCAGAAAACTCCCTACGAAGTGTACTTTGGTCGTAAGCCTTCTATAGCTCATCTTCGTGCATTCGGTTCACCATGTTATATCCATAATAATGGGAAGTCGAAGTTAAATGCTTTCTCGCCTAAGGCTGATGAGGGTGTGTTTGTCGGATATTGACATCCCTCTCACAAGGGCTATAGAGTATTTAACAAGACTACCCAGCTTGTGGAAATAACATGCAATGTTGTTTTTGATGAAGCTACTTTAGTGCGCAGGACCTTACGCCAACTGGCTGAAGATGTTCCTGAGGTCGAGGATGTCAGCGACCAGTTGGGCAGGAATTCTTCCGATGCTCAACCAACTGGTTCGACTAGACCTATGAATGGATCATCTTCACAACCAGTTCCCTCAGGTGCCCATCAGCAACCTGAGAGGGTCGGTGATGCAAATGACCTTGCTGAGACCTTTCACTCAATCTCTCTGAGTAATCCATGCAACAATCTAGGGGGAATCCCTACTGGCCTTTTTGAAGAAGAAGACAATGATGGACCAGCTGGAATGGATGTTCCAGCTGATGCTGACAACGTTGGTGAAGGTTCAGACAACCAGTCAGAAGGTGATGCTGATGAAGTTGTTCCAACTGGTGAAGGTCCAGCACCAGCTGATGTTGCAGCCCCGACTGGTGGAAATGTGGAAGCACCAGTCGTCAGGACAGATGAACCTGTTTCACAGCCGGCACCAGCAGTCGCTGGTCCTCCCAAATGGCTGAGGGATCACCCAACTGATGCTATTCTCGGTGATCCGGAAGGTTCTGTCCAGACTCGACACGGCAGTGCGCTCCTAAGTTGTTTTATCTCTCAAATGGAACCTACTTCCATAGGAGTGGCGCTCGATTCTGCCGATTGGATCAATGCCATGCAAGAGGAGCTTGCAGAATTCACTCGCAATAACGTTTGGGACTTGGTGGAGAGACCATCACATCAGTCAGTGATTGGCACCAAGTGGGTTTTCAAGAACAAGCGAGATGAGAATGGCACCGTGGTCAGAAATAAAGCTCGATTAGTCGCCAAAGGTTACAGGCAGTGTGAAGGGATCGATTTCGATGAGACCTTCGCACCAGTTGCCAGAATGGAGGCGATACGGCTGTTCCTTGCTTATGCAGCGTATCACGGCTTCACAGTGTTCCAGATGGATGTGAAGAGCGCCTTCTTGAATGGCGAGCTAAAAGAGGAGGTATATGTCGAGCAACCTCCAGGCTTTGAAGTTGGCACCAAGGTGTACAAGCTGAGAAAGGCCCTGTATGGATTGAAACAGGCGCCCAGGGCTTGGTACGAAACGCTGTCACAATTCCTTACCAGCAATGGATTTCGAAAAGGGAAGATTGATAGGACTCTCTTTCTTCTTAAGGATGGAGGTGACATGCTGATGGTGCAGATCTATGTTGATGACATCATATTTGGTTCAAGGAATATAACTCTCTGTGAGAAGTTTTCTCAACTGATGCAGACATCATTTCAGATGAGTATGATGGGCAAGTTAACATACTTTCTCGGACTCCAGGTCCAGCAGTCAGCTGATGGAATTTTTATCAGCCAGCGGAAGTATACGAAGGACTTGATTCAAAAGTATTGCCCAGAGAAAACTAAGTCCCTCAGAATACCTATGAGTACCAGTTGTCAAATATTCCTTGATGAGCAAGGTGAATCAGTTGATCCTACCATTTACCGAGGAATCATTGGATCACTTCTCTATCTCACAGCCAGCAGACCCGACATTTCTTATTCAGTCGGAGTGTGTGCCAGATTTCAAGCAAATTCGAAGAAGTCACACATGGAAGCTGCCAAGAGGATAGTGAAATATCTGAAGGGGACTGAATCTCTCGGAATATGGTATCCCAGGAATGATGAGCTCACACTCATTGGATATTCTGATTCCGATTTCGCTGGATGCCGAATTGACCGAAAGAGTACCAGTGGTACGTGTCAGTTTCTAGGACACAAGCTAATCAGTTGGTTTAGCAAGAAGCAGCACTCAGTTGCTACATCTACCACTGAGGCTGAGTATGTTGCCGCTGCCAGTTGCTGTGCTCAAATTATCTGGATCAAGCAACAACTGGAGGATTATGAAGTGGACACTGGCTGTGTTCCAATCTATTGCGACAACAACAGTGCTATGTGCATCACGAAGAATCCGGTTCATCACTCCAGAACCAAGCACATAGATATTCGACATCACTTCATTCGTGATCATGTCGAGAAGAAGGATGTCAGCGTGGACTATATCAGAACTGAAGATCAACTGGCTGACATCTTCACCAAGCCACTGCCAGAAGCAAGATTTAAGGAGTTGTGCATCAAACTCGGTCTTATGGAGATTGATGTGAGCCCCAATGATGAGGAAGAATGAGTCCCAGCTCTCATTCTGTTCTTGATCTTCTGGAGGACGCTGATTACGACTAAGTCCAAGCTCTTAGTTGTTTTTATTTCAGTGCTATCTCTTTCTAACTAGTGGTGACTACTGGCGGAATCTTGCCAGCATAGGCCATCAGTTGAAGCGAAATTGGGTCCCAGCTCCCAATTCCAAATGTTGATGATGAAGAGAAGAGAAGATTATGCGGAATAAAATTGAGTCCAAGCGCTCAATTTTCCATCTTTCCAGTTGCCAGCTGACAAATGATGGAAGTTTGCCAGCAGCCAGTACTATCTGCAAGTGGAATCAGTTACTAACTGATGAAGAGGCCAACCAGTTAGGGGGAAGTATGAAACTGGTATATGCAACTGATGACCAGTCATACCAGCTGTCTCAGAAAAGGCGGGATTGTTCAAATCCAAGTAGCGTGTACAACTCTCAGAATTTAATGCGGCATTTAATGCCACATTTAATGCGCACAGCGTCTGCGCAGTCCGACGTTTGGTTGCCACCAATCGCTGAGCGCCACGTCAGCTACACGACGTAGCCCACGTCAGCACGTCCGCGCACGTCGCACAGGAAACCGGGCCTGCTGATGACCATCGATTCCCGTTTGCTGAGCGTCAATCTTGATCGTCTGATCCTGCATGGACTTGGGTATAAATACCCGATGCCTTTTCGACTGAAAAACCTTTTACGATCATTCGATTTCAGAAGCCCTACTCTCTCAAGCTTTCCTTAAGATTTCTTCTGAAATTATGGCTTCATCTTCCCGACAACCAGATGACAACTCACCATCTACATCTTCTTCGTCTGGTTCACCAGACTTACCAGTCGCAGAAGCCCACATGCCGACTTACACTGGCATCACGCAGATGGACGATGTAGACTACACTCTTCCATTCGCCCGCCTGGTTCAGTTGAACAAACCAGCGACCAGGGCTCAACTCTCAAACGCGCAAATCAGGGCGGCGCAAGTTCAGAAAGAAAAAATTCTAAACGAGAAGCTGGCGCGCAAGAACTTTGGACCAGAGTTGATCGAGATGATCGACCGGGAAGGCCTTCGACAATATCTGTCGGCAAGGCCCGAGACCTTCCATCCGCATATGGTGGCGGAGTTCTATGCACGGGCCGTGATTGCTGACGGGAGGAAGTCTTTCACCACTTCCGTCTTCGGCCATATGATCACTGTCAGCGCCGAATACCTCGCCGACTTGTTCAGATTGAGGAACGAGGGCATGGAGATAGCCACCTACTTCCACAACGATGTAGAGGAGTTCAGGAGGCGGTGGACTCAGTGGAAGAGGGAGGGGGTGACGAGTTTTCGCACTGGAATGCGGAAGTCGGAGATGGACGACTGGTGGCAGATGGTGTGCGACATCGTCGTCAGGATGCTGCAATGCGAAGTTGGCTCATATGCTGAGTTGAGCCTGCGCAAATTCTCCGTGATGTGCGCGCTGGTGGATGGAGTGGAAGGGAACTGGGCCGAGTTCTTTTTCGGGAGACTGCTGGAGAATGTTGATCGCAACATCAACATTCCAATTGATGGGACGTTCACTCACTCCGTATCCTTTGGGCTGCGGATCAGCCATATTTTGGAGATGGAGATTGGAGATGGAGTGGACCAGGGGGAGCAACTGGTGAGTTCGGATTTCATTCCGCCCACCAAGGAGCAGGCAAAGCTGCCCCGCCCTGACTACCATAAGCCGCGGAGGCTGAGGGGAAAGACAGCAGTCGACCCAGCCACAGTCGTTTCGGAGGAAGAAGAGGAGGATGAGGGGGAACAGGTGCCAGTCATGGCACAGCCGCTGACGGAGGAGGCAAGGGCCGAGTTGAAAAGAAAGATGGAGACCGAGTCTCTTTTTACCCAACTGGAGGATGCGGAAGTGGAGGCTTCTGGCATTCGCCCTCAACCAGTTATGAAGGCGCCAGTCACCAAGAAGCCCTCCCGCAAGAAGCCTAAGACTTCCCAGCACCAGCAGCCACCATCAGCTGTGGCATTCAACCCCGAGTCTGGGAAGATCTCCATCCCAGTCAAGAAGTCCGTTCTGGGGCTGACCGAGGAGGAGACGCTGGAGAAGATGACTCGCAAGCGCAAGCGAGTCATGACCAAGGCGCAGAAGGCTGAGAAGCACGCCAAGAGGGCAAGGAGTGCCTCCTTGGTGAGGAAGAAGCAGGCCAAGTCAAGGCTCCGGGCTCTGCTGGCGAAGCAGAAGAGAGAGGCGGAACTGGCGGCCAGGGATGAGCGCTTTGCTCAGATCAAGGCTGAGACTGAGGCCAGGCGCCAAGTGGAAATACAGGAGCAACTGAGGCTGGCGACCAGGGGCAAAGGACAAGCGTTCGAATCCACAAGTACAAGGCCACCAGCACCAGCACCAGGCGAGATCTTATCTGAAGAAACTTTTGAACGCCTGCTGGTGATGGGCGCTGACAAGGATGTACTGTCCCTTGTGGATGAGTACCAGCCGGAGGAGGAAACCGCTGATGTCCCTCCACCCGTGCAAGGGGGTGGTGGAGGTGACGACGTCCCACTGGCCGCGCAAGGGGGTGCCAGTGGAGGAGAAGAAGAGCGGGCGACCACCCCAGTACAACTGGCGAGCTCCTCGGATGCCAGTTCTGAATCCGAGGATGAAGAGGAACCAAAGGCTGAGAAGCCAGAGAAGGAGCCAGCTACGGAGGTGGTGCATCACTCAATGGTGCAGAGGATGGAGCCAAGGGATCTGTTCCCAGACTTTGACGCTAAGGCTCAAGTTTCTGCCAGCCGCCCCCGATCCACAGATGCCTTGACATCAACTTCTGGGCGACCAGCAGCATCCTCAACATCACCAGTTAGGCGTGCACGATCTGAAAGGCGTCCTTACATGCTCTGCATCCAAGAGCATCAACTGGTTGATGAGGATACTTTCCAGGCACGAGTGACAGGAGTGCACCGGTGGGAGCAGCGCGGGGAGATGGCATTTCATAATTCAAGAGTGCCAGAGCCATCTGCATTCAACATCATACCTCTCAGCGGACTCCCTCACCAGTCGGTATATGCCTCCAGAATCACTGCCTGGTGCCTGCCTCTGCAGCCAGTGGAATATTACAACTTCACTCTCTATGAGTATGCTGAGAACATCGCGGTGGAGGTGAAAAATGCCGTCAATGACGAAATCATATCCAGCTACCGAAGGCTCTGGAGGGTGGATCCGGAACTATGTCTGGAGTTCCGGAGATGGCGAATTTTTGACAGATGCCAGCGCCTGCTGACTGTGGAGAAACGGGCGGTTCTCTATGCCAGGCTGGAACTTGGCTACTGGAGAGCGGAGGAGGAGTGGGCCAATGCTTTCATGGGCACCGATCCTGAATGCCACCAGCAACTGTCTACAAGGAGGATCCAGCGCCGCTTGCTGAAGATTGCAGAGTATAGGCGGCTGACTGGAAGCTCCGGCCTCCCGCCACGGCAAAAGGTCAAGTTACCTTTCCTCCAGTTCCGAGTCAGCAGTCGGGGGTACCAGCTGACGTACGCGCTCCGACGCCTCAAAGTGCTGGTTACCCTCCCAAGGATCCCTCCCTATCATGCTATCCTGTTCGATATGGCTGCCTGCGCCTTGCTGGTAGACCACATTGTGGAGGAGGATCCTTCTCGTGGTGTGTGGCTGACCCTTGCCGTCCCTCCTGTTCCTGTTGTCTCGGGCGATCTCGTCCCTGATTCTATGGACTGGCAAGTGGTGGAATTCACAGCCCCACTCGTTTTTGAAGAAGTCCAGCCAGCTCCAGCAGCAGTGCCAGTGGTGGCTGAATCAGCTGAAGTGCCGGCTGAGGAAGTACAAGTAGAGGCACCAGCAGCTGCTGCAGTGCCAGCGGAGGAGCCAGCCCCGATGGAGATATCAGCTGCATCTGAACCAGCAGCGGCTCCTTCCGCAACTGATGTGCCTTCCTCTTCCCTTGCAGTTTCAGCACAGCCTCTCTCCGAGGTCCATCCGCCTGCGCAACTGGTTGCTCTCATTGATGCCAGGATGGACCAGCGCTTTTCCTCCTACCGAGCAGAGATGGCGCAACAAATGGAGGCCTTCACCTCTGGGGTGAACTCCTTTTTGGTGCGGATCCAAGAGGGGGAAGATGCGCGAGCACGTGCCGAGGCTGAGAGGTTCCGTCTTGCTGAAGAGGAGAGGAGGATAGCTGCTGAGGAAAGGGAGAAGAGCAGACAAGACATGGCGGCTCTTACTGAGATCTTGAGGAACCTAGCTAATCGAAATCAATCTCCTGGATCTTCTTCTCAGCCATAGGTCCTGTGCTCTTCATTTTTTTTGTGTAAGTAATTTTGTACCAGTCTAGACTAGTCAGTTGTCCTTCCTGTACTTGTAATTTCACATCATTAATGGATTGATTACTGACGGGTTGACGACAATTTCTCATTGTCCAACTAATGTCTACTGATTTTTACTTACCAGCTGAACTTACACATTTTGTGTAATCAGCACCAGCACTCCTTTTGATATTTTTTTAATTCTAACCTGGCTCAGATTCTTACTTCATAATTTAATCGAGCAATATCTCTCCCAGTTTGAGGGGGAAGATCCTTAGGTTAGAGCTGATGTGAGGAAGTAGTTTCATGGGTTTAGATCTGATAGGCTTATTTGTAAAAACCCTGAAATACCTTGTAACTTTCCTCATCAGCTGAGTGCTCGCTGGTTAGGCTTTGATCGCACCAAAAAGGGGGAAATTGTTGGGAAAATTATCTAAGTTTCCCTTCCCCAGTTGATAACTTAGA
>JAPKLW010002485.1:6693-35552 GCA_026898455.1 Plectranthus barbatus
TTCTTACTCCTCAAAATCCCCTTGTCATCTTCAATAGTTTCGACCCGCTTCCTCTTCTTGGGTGTTGGCTTCTTCTCAGGTACAGGTTTCTTCCCTTTTGTAGTTGGTTTTCCTCCAGATGTGACTGCTTGCTCTTGCAATGCTGTAGCATTGACTGCTTCAACATCCTCTTCAACTTCGATGCTCTCACTCACTTCCTTTTCTTCAGGAAGAGACTGATCCTGGGTCTCCGAACTTTTCTGAGCACTGGGCTCACTCTCCGTTGCAGGCTCTTCAGACTGGCCTGCCTCTGTTTTCTTTGTACTATTAGCATCAGCCTCTGATTTCTCTGACTCATGCTCGCTTTCTGGCTCTTCAGACTGGCCATCAGCATTGTCCCCTGCCTCTGTTTCCAAATCTTCAGTCACCGGTTGTTCTAATTCATGTTCTGCTTCTGGCTCCTCAGACTGGCCATCCACACTTTCCTCTCCTTCGTATTCCGTATCTTCAGATTGTGCATCGTCCTTGTCTTCAGCAACAGCTTCCTTTACGGGGTTTTTTACAGTTTCCAGTTCAAGTTTTGATGTGGTTGCGTCAACCAAATCCATCAAGTTCCCTTGCTTAGGCTTGGTACCCGCAGTCTTAGGCTTCTTAACTGGTTCATCAGGAATCTCCACTGGATTCTCTGCACTGGTAGGTGGTAACTTAGCGTTCCTCTGAGCCATGATTGAGACAGCAGCCCTGCTTGACCTCCTCAATGGTTGAGTGGGCTCCGGCCTCTTAGCCTTCTTGGTAGTCTTGGGTTTTGATTAAGTTGGTCTCGCCTTTTCAGGAGTCATCACAGGGGACTCAACTTCCATCCCTGGTCTCTGCTTCCCGCTTTGCTTCGTCCTTATGTTCAAATCTACAAAAATGCAAATTTCAGACCCTATTTTCAAGAGCAACAGATGGCATTCAATTGCTTAAAATTTCTTTTCAAATCGACATGTTCACCCCCAAACTTTGAGTTCACTCAAAGTTTCATGCAATAGATCAGACACCAGTTGAAAATCTAAAAACATCACAAGCCCTCGCATAAACCTGTCAGACTATCCTGTCAGAACTACTGCATGCGAATCGCAATGATCACAGAAGCCAAGATAAGTATTTCAAATTCTTTTCAACTTCAGGGGTTCGATAATCATGCAAACATGAAGCATCAGTTCATACCCAAGCTAATAAAGTAGCACAAACATCAAACCCAAACATACCCGCCATTTCAAGTTACGAAATCAAATAAGAACAGGGAAAACTGCGTTCGGAAGAGAGATGGAACACCCTTAAAAGCAAAGCAGTGAAAATAAAGAAGAGTTCATATCTGTTGCTCGCCGAAAACTTCCTTAAGTATGCATAGGACTTCCCAAGTTCTTTCACCCAATTTGCTAAAGATGGAGTGATTTTTGTAGATTTTCAACAATATCAATCGGGTATAAGTAACTCTACTTTAAGCAAAACTCGGCACAAGAAATAAGGAAACCCCTTCAGCTTCCCTTGATTAGACACAACTTTTCCTTTCAACTCAAAAAGTAAATTTCCAAAACTGTCATTCCTAGGAAAAACCGCATCCTCTCTCCTCAACGGCTAGTTGTTTAATCCCTATCCACAAGTTTTTTTTGTTTTTTTATTTTACTGTTTATCCCGGCAGATATTTTTTTTCTTTTTTTTATTTATACTAAAAGCATAAAATACCTAAACACTTATCACGAAACAAAATACTTAAAATATTCTACCTACTGAAATCAACTATACCAAACACCCATGTTACTCACAGGCTGTAGCATCTACTATCCTAAGGTTAATTTGCAACAGATTTAAATTTAACAAGGCAGGAAAAATAAATGCAGAATTAAAATATGAATCCTAAGCTATCATCACATGCTTCATCTATTCCTCATGATAGCTTAGGTTACCTCAGCTTCAAGGCTCTGCCAAATTGAAAGAGGCCTTCTGATTCCCCCAACCTTTGTCATGATATTGCTTTACCCTTTGCCCATTGACCTTGAAGGTGCTTCATGTGCTTTCATCTCTCAAATCCACAGCTCCATGAGGATAAATCTTCACCAAAGTAAAAGGTCCTGACCACCTGAATTTGAGTTTTCCAGGAAACAGCCTCAGCCTAGCATTGAAAAGCAACACCTGTTGTCCTTCCTCCAAATTTATGTTTGCTATCTTGTTGTCATGCCATCTTTTCACTTTTTCTTTGTATATCTTTGCATTCTCATAGCTTTGCATCCGCAATTCTTCTAACTCGGCCAACTGTAACATCCTCTTCTCTCCACATGACTTAGGATCCAGGTTCAGTTTCCTGGTGGCCCAGAATGCCTTATGCTCCATTTCTAAAGGTAAATGGCAAGCCTTCCCAAAGACAATCCTATAAGGAGACATCCCCAAAGGTGTTTTATAGGCTGTCCTGTAAGCCCACAACGAATCATCAAGATGTTTAGACCAGTCTTTCCTTGTAGTGTTCACCACCTTTTCCAAAACACTTTTCAACTCTCTGTTTGACAATTCAGCTAATCCATTAGTCTGTGGATGATAAGCAGTTGAAACATTGTGGTTGATGTTGTACTTGGCCAGGAGAGCAGCCAAACTCTGATTAATTAAATGTGTTCCTTCATTACTGATGATTGCCCTTGGTGTTCCAAACCTTGTAAAAATGTTTTTGTGCAGAAATTTTATTACCGTGGCAGCATCATTGTGAGCACAAGCACAAGCCTCTACCCACCGAGAAACGTAATCGACAGCTAACAGAATATATTCATTTCCAAAAGAAGATGGAAATGGCCCCATGAAGTCCATTCCCCACACATCAAACAGCTCTACTTCTATTATGTTGTTCAGAGGCATCGCATTCTTGGCTGGTAGATTTCCTACCCTTTGGCATCTGTCACAGTTCTTTACGAACTCAAAAGCATCCTTGAAAACTCTTGGCCAATAAAATCCTGACTGCAGCACTTTGGAAGCTGTTCTCTGTCCCCCAAAATGCCCCCCATATGCTGAAGCATGGCATTCATTCAAAATTTCTGGAATTTTATAATCTGGGACACATCTTCTGAAAATTTGATCAGGGCCCAACCTATACAAGGTTGGATCATCCCAATAATAGAACCTTGCATCGTGTAGAAACCTTTTCAACTGTTGTCCATGCAAACCATATGGCTTTCGGCCTGTAGCAAGATAATTTGCAATGTCTGCAAACCAAGGTGCATCTTCCTTGCATGCCATGAGTTGTTCATGTTGGGAAATTATTCCTAAAATCTCCCTTAGGATTCATTTGTAAAAGGTTTTGTTGAATCAAACCTTAGCATTTGGTCGATCATTTGCTGAATTCTAGATAAGTCTAGCATATCATGTAATGTCCTGTATAGGTCATCTATTGAGTTGTAATAGACTAGCAGACATCGAAGGAAAGTGTTTGCTAGAAGACATGCGCTATTCCTAGCAGACATAGAAGGAAAAGCGTTTGCTAGAAGACATGCGCTATTCCTAGCAGACATCGAAGGAAAGCGTTTGCTAGAAGACATGCGTTATTCCTAGAAGATATCGAAGGAAAGCGTTTGCTAGAAGACTTACGCATTTCCTAGCAGACACCAAAGGACAGCGTCTGCTAGAAGACATTTGTTAGCAGAATGCTAAGGCTTTAGCATTTGCTAATAAATCCTGAAGGATGCTAGCAGAATAGAAGTCAAAGGTTTGAGTGTCAATGGAAATATTCAGCAAATCAAGATAAATAGCATAGCAGAATGTCAAAGGATGAAGCCTTACTGCCGTTCTGACAAAAAGTACACATAAAGGACGAAACTTTCCCGAAGAAGTTCAGAAAGTACAGATCGAGAACAAAAAGCGACTGAACAAGTCTTATCACTCTCGGACAAAAAGAAAAGTTGTGTTTAACGGATATGGAGATTCAAGATTTGAATCTCCACCTATAAAAGGAAGATCCAAAAGAGAGAAGAGACTACTACTACTACTGCTGCTGCTTTTCTCACTTCAGATATTCACGAACACTCAAAGCAAAAAGATTCCTTTGACAAGTGAACAAAGAAAAGGTAGTCAGTTGAGAGCATTGTGAAAGGATATTAAAAGCTCTCAACAACCAGGAGTGTCGCTCATTGATTTACTGACACTCCATTGGAGATATTCTTGATTGTATTCAAGAACTCTCAATCATTGGGATTCCTTTCTTTTCGGAAAGAATCTAACAGTCGAACACCTGAAAAGGTTTAGACTCAGACGGGCACTTAGCCACATTCAAGGGAAGTCAGGAAGTGACTATAAAACTTCCAAATCAGGCAAGGTAGGAGTTTCGAAGGTGTGCCCTTGACCCAGCCGAACCAGCATCTGAGGAGTTCAGATTATCGGAGGATAGATGTCAAGTAGCCAGGCCGAAAGCTCACTGCCTACTTAACTGTAAAAGGCGAATCCTTGTAATCTGTATACTTACTTAGTGAATTCTTAGCGTATCGGCTAAGGAGTGGATGTAGATCTTGTTGGATCGAACCACTATAAATCCTGTGTTCTTTTACTGTTTTATTACACACGTGATTTGAAACCTAGCAATCATATTGCTAGTGTATAACTGTGAAGAAACTTAACCCATTTCTGAGCTTAACTAATATTTAAAAGAGAAGACATAAAGTGTAAGTGACGTATATTTATTTTGCTGCATTTTGCGTTTCTGTTTAAACACGATGACTCTGATATTTAAGGACCAACAAGTGGTATCAGAGCAGGAGGTTGAAAAACCGACTGCTTCTGAGTCGCTTAAGACCAGATCTGTATTTTCCTTGCACTTTTACTTGTTTTTCTGTGTTTTGCCTATCTAGCTCAGGAGACAAGATGTTGACTCATCATGCACTCGGGAAGTATTCCAAGGAGAACTTCAAGTCTTGGAAGAAGTTGGCTCTCATAAATCTGCAAAGCATCCATCCTGAGATGGAGGACGTTCTGACTAAAGGTCCAATAAAGATTATGAAACCTAACATTTTTGTAGGTGCTCCTACTGCTGGTGAAGAACCAAGACCACAGATGATTCCAAAACCCTATGAAGAGTATACCACGGAAGACAAAAAGAGGGCTCAGTTGGAACATGTAGCCAAGAAGCTAATTTATGATTGCTTACCAAAACTAATGGCTAACAAATCTCTTGACTTTGAAACTGCTAAAGAAATGTGGGATTATGTGTGTGAAGCCTCGCGAGAAACCGATCAAGTGAAAAGAAATAAACTACAAATAGTTGTTGATAAGTACGAATCGTTTTCTATGATTGCAGGCGAATCCATACAGGATATGGAAGAGCGCTTCAACACAATAATCGGTGAACACAATAATCTTGGAAAAGAGTATGAAAAAGGAGAAATGAACAACAAAATCATCTCCAAACTATATCCAAGAGATGACTGGTTTGCAAAAGTGACGAGTTTGAGTGAAAAAGATCTCAACAACATGACTACATCTGAGGTATTTGCTCAACTCAAAGCTCACGAGTTTATTATTCAGCAGTCAAAGAAGAATGAAACAGCGGTAGCACAAGCTGCATCAAACTTCACTGGAAACTCTGAGGATTTAGCATACTTCGCTAAGAAGGACTTCAGCAAATTCAAGACGAAGAAGCCCTTCTATAAGCAAGAAAGATCTGCTCCAGCATCACCCGCAAAGGAAGTTATTTCCAGTGCAGGCACACAATCTATTGATCTGAAGATCAATGAACTGGAAGAACAGATGAAAAAGATGCAGAAGATGCTAAATGAAGCAAAAGCTGAGAAAGAGGCGAAAGAAAGTAAACCATCATCATCTAACCGCTCAGTAGAGCGAAAAATTAGAACTTGTTTTGAATGTGGTTCTCCAGATCATTTGAAGCATGACTGCCCGAAGGTCAGCAGAGAGGAAAGAGAATGCCTGAAGCAAAGATTTGAAAGACGCGCTGCTAAAGTAGTGACCAAGGCATTGCTGACTAGGACGGAGAGTGCTGATATCCCTGAAAATGACGAGGAGTTCTACTATTCCTCAGAAGAAGAAGATAGCGAGGAAGCATTGTTCATGCTGATGGCAAACATAGTTGAAGATCGGTTTGCTGACGCAGACAATGATGCTGAGCAAAACAATGAATCAGCCCTCGCTGCTGTGGAAAGTGAGGTATTATCTACAAACCCAACCAGCATTCCTATCATAGATGAATCGGAGGAATCATTTTTTGATTCTGAGGAAGATTACTTGACAAAATTGTCAATTGAGTTTTCAAAAATGTATGAGATCAAAACGAAATCATAGGTGAAAATCTCTCACTTCAACAAAATATTCAATACCTAACCGAGGAAGTTGAGAAACTGAGGTTAGAAAGTGAGAAATTCTTGAAATTAAAAGAAGATTTCTCTCAACTAACTGACAAATGTCAAACTCTAGAGAAAGAAAATCTTGCTTTGAAAAATTATCCACGAGAGGACTGCATTTGCATGTACGCATCCAGCAAGGCTGCTCTTGATGCCCTTGTAAGCCAACAAAGACACCATAAGGATAAGTTTGGGCTTGGATACGAACCCTCGAAAAGGATATCAAAATCCTATGATGATCCTTCTAAGAAGAATCCAATCGTGTTTGTGTCTCCTAAAATTATTTCTGCTGAAAAAGGAAAAGGAGTCGTCGTTGCTGAATCATCCAGTGTCACGCCAATCGCTAAGCAAAAGAATGGACGATCACAGAATACGCATAACGGATCTCCGTAGAAGGTCTGTACAGAGACTGCTAGGAATTCGTCTGCAAGACCTCAGCAGAGGAATCCTAAGTTGAATGCTGTGCATGAATCGACTAAACCTCAGCAGAGGAACAACAGACCGAATGCTAAGCATGTGTCGGTCAGACCTCAGCAGAATCCAAGAGCATACACTAAATCGTATTCTACACGACCTGGGTATGCTGAGCGTTATGTTCCAAACGCAAGGACAACTAAACCTACCTTTCAGCAAAGAAGACCATATTTTTACAATGCTGTAAAACCAACATTTCAAGAAAACACTTCACATAGGAGGAACACCTATGTAGGTCCTGAGCCCAATTCATATGTTATTTCAAGGGCGAGGAAGGCCAAGTACACCACTGCACATAGTTATAAACATGTCAAACATGTTATGCCAAAGGGTAAAGAAACGGTAAACAGTGAGTTCAAGAAGAAAATCTTGAAAATCACTAAAATGTGGGTACCAAAGGGAACCATGGTCAATGCTAATCCTGCAGGACCCGATGATAAACGGGGACCTTAAACTACCTGATTTAATTGCATGAACAAGACTCAACAACAGAAGGAACTTGCCTATCCATTGAGTGGGTCCTGGATAGCGGTTGCTCCGCCCATATGACCGGGAACGAAGGATTATTCTCAGACTTGAGAAGACTGTTCAACATCCCAAGGTCAAGTTCGGAGACAACAGTGAGGGAGAAGTCATTGGAAGAGGGTGCATTGAACGAAACGGTTTAAGAATTATCAATGTGGCACTCGTCTCCAACTTAAAGCATAATCTACTCAGCATAAGCCAATTGTGTGAAAACGGGTACATCGTATCTTTAAAAATACTGGTTGTACCATTGCTGATGCTATTTCAGGAGAAGTAAAACTAAGAGGCATCCGCAAGGGCGGTCTATATATTGTTGATTGGCAAAGTGGTCAACAACACTCCTGTTTTCTAGCTTTAAACAAGGAAGAAACAACTTGGCTATGGCACAAGAGGAACAATCATTTGAATTTCAAAACTATTAACTACCTCGCCAAAAACAAGCTTGTTGTAGGTCTGCCCAATGAGCCTTTCCGCAAGGAAGGGATATGCAAAGCTTGTCAACAAGGGAAACAGACCAAATCATCCTTCAAGACAAACCCAGAAAAAGAGACATCTCAAAGGATCCTAGAATTACTTCATATGGATCTCTTCGGTCCAGTCACTCCACCCACTGTAAGTAAACGCTTATATACACTTGTGGTGGTTGATGACTTTTCCAGGTACACATGGGTACGTCTTTTAAAAACCAAGGATGAGGTGAAACTTGTCCTACCGGAGCTGATTCTCAAGGAGCAGAATAGTAAAGAAGTTACTGTAAAGAGAATTCGCTCTGACAATGGAACAGAGTTTTGTAATGGAGTGTTGATGGATTTCTGTGTTGAAGCTGGAATATCACACGAAAGATCCACAGCTAGGACTCCTCAGCAGAATGGTCTAGTAGAAAGAAAGAATCGGACGTTGAAGGAAGCCGTTCGCTCGATGCTAGCAGATTCCAAACTTCCTGCTAAGTACTGGGGGGAAGCAGTTATGACGGCTTGTTATACACATAATAGGAGTGCTATCACAAGTAGATTCAACAAGACTCCCTACGAAGTGTACAACGGTCGTAAGCCCTCTATAACTCATCTCCGTGCATTCAATTCTACATGTTATATTCACAATAATGGAAAGTCTAAACTCAATACTTTCTCACCTAAGTCAGATGAGGGTGTACTTCTTGGTTATGGACACCCCACTCACAAAGGCTATAGGGTATTGAACAAGACTACCGGTATTGTGGAAATAACATGCAATGTTATTTTTGATGAGTCCACCTTAGTGCGCAGAGAAAACAAGAGAAAAGAGGATAACAATCATGAGACTAATGATGTCAATGATCAAACATTTTTGAATTCTTTCGAGAATATGCATGTTGATCCGACTAAGTCTATGAGTGACTGTAATCCGAACCAGACGCACTCAGCAGGGGACCAAACTGCTGAACAGGCCAGTGATGCTAATGATCATGCTGAGGCCACACCTACAAACACCTTAATTGAAACAGTCATTCTAGAGGCGCTTGATGATGAAGAAGAGGAGATTGCTAAGGATATTCCTTTTGGGGAAGGCACAGCCACTCATGAAGATCATGGCAGAGGCGCTGCTGAGATTCCAGTTGCTGAAAGAGTTGTTGAAGAGACTCACGTACCAGGAAATCCCACAGCAGTTATCCCGGTTGAAGCCAATCCAGTTGCTGAGCACCAGGAGGGTGCTATGGAGAATAATGTACAAGACGATGGTCTCGCAGGGGAAGGAAATGTGGTCAGACCAATCAGACCAACATGGTTGCGCGCCCATCCTCTTGAAGATGTCATAGGAAATGTCAGTGATCCCATAATGACGAGACAAGGCAACGCTATGCTAGCTTGCTATATCTCCAGCGATAAACCCAAAAAGATTGAAGAAGCCCTGATGGATCCGGATTGGGTGAATGCAATGCATGAAGAACTCGTAGAATTCACACGGAACAATGTGTGGGAGCTGGTAGACAGACCTGAACATCAAAGTGTTATAGGCATAAAATGGGTGTTCAAAAACAAGAAAGATGAATCTGGCTCAGTTGTCAGAAATAAGGCGAGACTCGTAGCTAAAGGATATAGGCAATGCGAAGGAATAGATTATGACAAAACATTTGCTCCAGTAGCAAGGCTGGAAGCCATTTGTTTATTCCTTGCATACGCTGCTCATCATGAGTTCGATGTAATGCAAATGGATGTAAAGAGTGCCTTTTTAAATGGCGAACTGAAAGAAGAAGTCTATGTCGAGCAACCTCCAGGATTCTAGCATGGTAATCAAGTATACAGACTCAAGAAGGCTCTCTATGGATTGAAACAAGCACCAAGGGCTTGGTATGGAACTCTATCCAAATTTTTGCTGAAGAACGATTTTCAGAAAGGGAGAATTGATCAGACTCTCTTTTGCATCGAAGATGAAGGAGATATTTTGCTGGTACAAATATACGTTGATGACATTATCTTTGGCTCTAGGAATCAAGGATTATGTGACAAGTTTTCAGAGCTCGGGACCAGCAACTTCCAGATGAGTATGATGGGAAAGATGTCATACTTTCTCGGATTACAAGTTTAACAATCCAGAGAAGGAATTTTCATCCACCAGAAGAAGTAAACTCACGATTTAGTTGCGAAATACTGTCCAGAGAAGACTAAGAGTATAAGAATTCCGATAAGTACGACGTGCATAGCCACACTTGAGAAAGAAGGAGATGCTGTGAATCCTTCTCTTTACAGAGGAATTATAGGTTCACTTTTGAATCTCACCGCCAGCAGACCTGACATATCCTACGCAGTCGGATTATGTGCTAGATATCAGGCAAATCCTAAGAAAACACATCTAGACACTGCTAAGCGGATTGTACGCTACCTGAAGTGCACAGAAGGTCTCGGAATTTGGTATCCAAGAGAAGATAGTCTTGCTCTGAGTGGATATTCGGATTCTGATTTTGAAGGATGCAAGATTGATAGGAAGAGCACCAGTGGTACGTGTCAACTTCTGGGACACAAACTCATTAGCTGGTTCAGCAAAAAGCAGCATTTTGTTGCTACCTCCACCACTGAAGCAGAGTATGTGGCGGCTGCTAGCTGTTGTTCGCAAATTCTATGGATAAGGCAACAACTGCAAGACTACGGGATTTCTCCCGAATGTGTGCCTATTTACTGCGACAACAATAGTGTCATGTGCATTACAAAGAATCTTGTCCATCATTCCAGGACAAAGCACATTGATATTCGACACCACTTCATTCGAGATCATCAGGAGAAGAAGGATATCGATGTTCGGTACATATGCACTGAAGATCAGATAGCAGACATATTTACGAAGCCACTAGCCGAATCCAGATTCAAGGAACTATGTATCAAATTAGGTCTTATGGAGCTGGATGGAACTTTGGATGAATGAAGTGTTACTCTCATTCTTTCTGGATTTCTTATTTTTCTTAAAAGACGCTATGCATATTATTGTTGGTGATTTCTAGGAGAAGTTGCTGAGCAGACGTGTTCACATAAACAGTAGCAGTTGTTATACGTATAGCACATCATTATGAAAGGAAAATGCTGATTCATTAATATTTAGCATTGATACATGTTACATTCCAAAACAACGAAAAGATATTACAATCTACTTGATTGATGGATAAAAGTCAGATTCAAGAAGGCGAGAAGGTCCTTCTGCTAGCTCTGGAAAGGTTTGCTCCATTAACCAGCTTAGCTGCATGCCGTAAAGCAAGGGAGCGGCTGTATATAGGCGAACGCAATCACGGACGTCTTTGAACACGAGGCCTGCCCAATCTGCCTCAACAAGTTCCGCGTCCATGGCTAGCATGACCTGCCAGATTTCTTTTGTAAGACAAAAGTCATTGGGATCTCCACCCAAGATCATGTTACTGGCAACATGAAACAGCTCACGATATGAGCATTTAAGACCAGTTGCCGCTGGAGTTGGTGTGAAACTAAACCATGGAGAGAGACGCCACTTTCTCCATGTCGTCCACTCTGACGCTGGCTCCATGGATCGATAAGCCATCACTGATATAGGACCCCGGGGAAGCCCAAAGTCACAAGCAAAGGAATCTCATGACCATCGTATCAGTTTTCCTTGGAAGGCTCCGTAGATTGCATCCTTTTCAGTCTTGCAATCTTTGAGGAACTCACGGAGGAGATCCTCATGAAAATGTTTGGGAGCACTTGTCACAAATTGCTTGAGCCCTGCCCCATTGATCTTAGCCATGACCTTGTCTGCTACGGAAGGTCGATCCTGATAATAGAGACGAAGGGCCGCCTCATCAAGTATTTGGTTTCGTGAGATATCAAGGATATTGCTAGGAGATCTCATGATTTCAAAGGATTTTCTTGAAGAAAGAGGAAGTTGTGGTGATATTCATAAGTATCCCAAGGAGTCTCTTTTATAGACGAGAAAATCTTCTCGCAATTATGATTTCGTGAGAAACTTTAAAGGGCGTGATGATTCACCTTCTGAAATCTGAATAGTCACAAGAAGAGAGAACAGCGTGATGACGTGAGAAATCTAATCAAATCAATAGTGACGATTGGCAGTCAGATCGACGTTTGGCTCAAGGAAATTATCATCATTGATTCGATACGTCGATACAATTCAAAAAGAAACTATCATTTCTTCACAAGGAAAGGAAATTATAATTGAAGGGGGAGAGAGAATAGAATCAACAACAACATATTTTCTATTCTAAGGAGAAAGAGGTTTGAACGGGAAGAAGTCCATGTCCAGGAGGTTCGATCGTCCTTCTGCTATCCGAGGAAAGCTTTGCTCCAGCCGCCAACTGAGTTGCATTCCATTCAGCAAAGGCACAGAAGGGTAAAATTGGACACAGTCCCGAACATTGTCGAAGATGTATTTCGCCCAATCGACTTCGACTTCATCATCAATGGCCATCATGTTCTGCCATGTCTCTTTTGAGAAGGAATGATCATCAAGATCTTCTCCCAACAACATATTGTGGACAACGCGGAAGATCACCCAGTAAGGAGTCTGTAGATCGTATGCTGAAATAGAAATGGAAAATTCTGACAAAGGCGATCTTCTCCATTTCTGCCACGATGACTATTCTAGGGCTACTTCCGTCAAACGATAGTTCAACACTGACCCAGGACCTCTGGGAAGGCCGAATTGTCGAGAAAAGAAGCCTGGTGACCAACAGACTAGCTTGCCACGGAAGGAACCATAAATGATTCCTTCCTCCTCAGAGCAGCTCTCAATAAATTCTCGGAGAATGTCACCATGGAATAACCGTGGGGTGGCCGTGACAAATTGAGTCAATCGAGTTCGGTTGAGTTTTGACATAACAGTCTCTGCCACGATGCAGTCAGTATCATACAGAGAATACAAGCCAGACTCATGGAGAATCTGGTTACGACGCACTTCCAGATATTGTCCTGGCGAATCCATTTTTTTTTGGAGATAATTTTGGAAAGAAGCAATGACGAAGAATTCAGTCAATGGTACTTATGTTGATAGGTTCCTCACAAGAAGGGCATTTATAAAGGGGATAATAAAATTGATTGAAGTCGTAATTGGTCATCTGCTATGTGTTTCATACACATAAACGGCTGCGACATTTTGTCAACTGCCACGTCAGGGCACTCACGTGTGTCTTGGAAAAACAACCGACGGATGAAAGGCCGTCGATTCATCTGACAGGAGTCTTCCAACTGTTAGATCTCGCATCTTGAATTTGGAAAATTTGCTAGACTTTTGAGCGTTTGGATGTTTACTGAGCAGTCAACAAATGGTTTGGATTTGCTAAGTTAGCCTATCTGCTAGGAAGTTTGCAACATTGTAAACGGAGGTTTACTCAGCAAACTAACAAAGTTGCATTCTTGTTATATACCATTAATGCTCAGACACGTGGATGATGTTGCATATTTTGTCAAGAGGACGAAAAACGAAAATTTCGTCATTTCAATATATTTGATCATCTACAAAAATTATTTACACGACGAGAAAGGATTACAGATAAGGTGGCAAAGGCCTAAAAGGATAATAATCTATCTCACGAAGGTTCGAGGGAACGAGAGTGAGATCCTAGAATCTCTGCTCTAGCAGCCAACTTAATGGCATTCCGTAGGGAAGATGAAGATGTGGGCAGTTCTGGACACTTTGCTGCACTCTTTGAAAGACGAAGGCCGCCCAGTCGACCTCCGCACGATCATCGATCGCCATCATGGTTTTCCAAATCTCGCGAGAGAAAATCATATCATCAGGATTTTCTCCAACGATCATGCCACAGACAATTTCAAAGAGAACCTTGTATTGAGTTTGCAGGCGATATGATGAGGGAGTTGGAGAGAAGTCAAACTCAGGAGAAGCTCTCCACCTCATCCACGACGTCCATTCAGGGGCTATCTCATCGCTACGATAATTCATAATAGAAATGGGACCCCTCGGCAGGCCAAACTCTGAAGCGAAGGTGTCAGCAGTCCACCTCACTAACTGGTTTCTGAAGACACCAACAATGGAGTCTCCAATAGACTCACTAGATCGGATGAAGCACTGAAGATGCTCTCTCTGGAATGTTTGAGGAGTAAGAGACACAAATTTGCCTAAATCGCTGGCATGAAGATGTGTCATCGTCATTTCAGCTACTTGGTATTCTGCTTCATATTCTTCGTATAAACCAGAATCACATAGGATTCTATGTCTGGGAACAAAGAGCGCATGGGCTGGTTCCATATTTGTTTCTGGAGAAAAAGTTTTTTTAGAAAATGAGAAGAGAAGGCAAAGTTCGCAAGAAGGCATATCAAATATATCTCAAGATCATGCTATTTATAGAGATAATTATATATACTGTTCATCTCGGAATTCGAACGGTTGCTCTGCTGAAGATCTCATCCAGACGCGGGAGATTCCGTCGTATAAAGAGGTGCATTTAATGTGCGCAGACGGCGGCGACGACTGAGGTCTTAACACGTTGCCAGCACTCGAGTTCTGGAGAACGTGCGTACTCGCACGATTTGACTACTTTCCCCAACCGCTGATTGCAATTGAAAGGAAGCAATCCCCACCGTTGATTTCATCTCGTGTTCCGAAATCTCCTATACACTAGATTGATTTCAAATCTCTATCATTTTCTTTGAAACCCTTCGCTTCTCTTCTTCTCAAAACTCTCTGAAAATTCCTAAATCCCTGAATTCTCAACAATGGCGTCAAATCCCAACTCTCCAAATACTCTAAACACATAACCCAATCACCCTGAATCACCTCAAGCCATTAACCCAGAAGATTTCATTTCATCATCTCCACTGCAACCACCCACCTTCATTTACCCACAGATTGCCGGTACCCCACTGCATGCCCGACATGCACCTGAGTTCACTGGCATAGAAAAGAAAGAGGATATCGATGAATCCATCCCATATAGTAAACTTGTCTTTTTGGCCCGGAAGAAGGAGTTATCAGGCCATACAAGGGAGCAAAGGCGTCTGGCGCAAATCATGAAGGATAGAATCCTATATATGCCTCTCGCCACCAAACATATTCCAAAGTGGATCTTGGATCTACTTGACTCCAAGTTATTGGTAAAATACGCTGAACCTATTCGATTTCACCCTCATATGGTTTCAGAATTTTATGCTAGGGCTGTTATGAGCGATGATCAAAAATCCTTCAAAACTAGCATTTATGGAAATATTGTGGAAGTTAGTGCTGACTTACTGTCTAGAATGTTTGGTCTTCGAAATTATGGACCCAAGATAACTCAATACAAGATGAATGACCTTGCCGAAATGGAGAGATGGTGGAATCTTTGGAAGAAACCAGGGGAATTGAAAGCCAAGAAAGGACAGGCGATTGCCTTCAAGGTTGCTACTCCAATCAATACTCTGTCTAATGAGTACAAACTTCTAGCGGAGATAGTAATTAAAATGCTTCAATGTGATGCTGGTTCGTACTCCGAACTATCTGCCAAGAATTACTCTGTTATGATGGCATTGGTTGATAACATTAAGGGTAATGGGGCGGAATTCTTTTTTGAGCGATGGGCTAAACATGCTCGGAAGAATGACCACATGGCAGTAGACGGAAATGTTCTCGTCGAACGTGAATTTTGGGCTGAAGATTAGTAAATACTTAGAGATGTTATTCACCAATACCAGAGTTGATCGTGGTGAAAGTCTACTTCCTACAAACTACATCCCAGCAACACGGAAGGAGCCCAAACCTGTGAGTAGTCGAAACCCTCGGAAGTTGACAGGGAAGTCTAATGTGGACAAAGACAAACCCACATCTCCTGAAGAACCTGATGCTTCTACGTTAGCTCCTCAAATCTTACAGTCTGTCATTCCCCTGTGTGCTGAAGAGATTGCTCTTTTAAAGACAAACGCTGAGACAGACCACTGCTTCAAAAATCTCGAGGAAATTGAGAAATTGGGAAATTTACCGGTTGATCAAATCAATGAGATAATGTCTGCAAAGGAAGCCGAACAGCTTCCACCTACTATTGGGGTTATGGCTATACCAATTCCAACAAAGAAGAGAACCAAAGTCACCTCCCCTGGACCGAAAGCAAAGAAGAAGACCAGGAGAAAGTTGGAGCTACTCTCTGATAAGGAAGAATCAGAAAAGGCCGAAGAAGTAAAGAAAGCTGCTGAAGACACCGCTAAAGAAGTTGCTGACATTGCAGCAGAGAAGATGTATGTTCAAGACACAACAGAGGACCCTGCTGAAAGTGATCCGGAATACATTCCCAGATCTTCCAGAACCAAAGAAAAGTGTCCTTAGGGAGGAACAAAAACTAAGAGACAGCGCTTGGCTGAACTTAAAGAGCGTGAGAAGAAAGAATACATGAAATTCATTACTGAAATGACGTTCGAAGGAAGAGACAGGAATTACGAACGAGTCAAATCAGCCGCTGAAGAATTTAAGGCTCAGAAGAAAGCCGCCCAACAAGCACTGATGGAAGAACAAGCTGCCAAGAAAGGGAAAGGCATTGTAGACGAAAGAATCTCTGTTACCATTCCCCCAGTCAGCAGTGAAGGAGCTATCATATCCTCACAAGACGCTATGTCAGATGAAGAGCTTGACAAGGCAATTCACGAAGGGAGATTCAATGAAGTACAATCAATTGTGGCCCTCGACAGCAGTTCAGATGAGGAAACTCCTTTTCAAGATTTTTCCAGGAGATTACCAGGAAATCCAGAAGCAGGACCTTCTAGAATTGAAGAAAAGGAAAGTGATGATCGAGTTGAATCTGCTGAGCAGATTGAGCACATGACTGCTGTTGAAGAATCATCCACCAGATGTAAGGAAGTGATTTCTGATGAAGTTCCTCATACTGAAGATCTCTCTATTGTCACCACTGACAAAGAATCCGCAGAGATATATGATGCTAAAACTCTGATGTTAATCTCATCAAAAGGCATGGATCCACTTCGATTCACACTCACGAGAAGTAAAGCAAATCCTGAATTTGATTTGCTAGGTCAGGAAATTGATAAATTCGTGTCCCTGGTGGTTGAGGAAGACATAAATGGCGTATTTGCTGGCGTATTGAAAGAAGAAACTCCTGAAGGGAAGATATTGGGAGAAGAGTTCAGACGATGGAAAAAGTATGACTACATCTCTCACGAACTTGGTACGGAAGAAAGAGAGATTATGATGGCTTGGAAAGGATTGAAATTTTGGAGGCATGAAGAATTGTGGGCAAACGAATGGATGGATCAATCTCCATGCACAAAGCAGTACTCTGATAAGGCGGTCAGCGAAAGACTTCAATTAATTGAAGCTCATCGGAGAACGTCCTCTCCTCGTTCCCTGCCGCAATCAACTTTTGCTCCCGACGAATCATCTGTTGGACACATACAACTTTCAAAACGACAAGCCGAAGCTACTGCTGCATATAAGAAATACCAAGCAGAACTCCCTATGCTCAAAGAATTATGGCATCAAGCACAGTTGGCTGAAGCACTAGAGTACAAATATCAAACGTCCGAGATTGTCGCCTATCAGGACAGAGAGGAGGAATTGCAAACCTACATGCTAGCATTCTCTCTAGCAGAAGCACGGAAACTTGAGGAAGCCAAGAACGCTGCTGCTGAAGCAGAATTTCAAAAAGAAATCGAAAAGGATATACATCTGCTACTCAGCACTGCTGCTGAAGCGGAATTTCAAAGAGGGATCGAGGAGACAATACATTTGCTAGTCACCTCCGATCAAAGAGAAACCGCTAACACAGAAAGGACAGAGGTAGTCATGGAGGAAATCTCCACCTCCACTGCTAGGAGTCAAGCAGTCATCATTCCTACTACCTCATCATTCCTTGCTACTCCGATTAGCATGCTACATCTTCCAACATATCTAGACTCCGTTGTTCAAATGGTCGTTCAAAGCGCGGTGTCTACCATATCTGAGAGAATGGTGATTGAAGCCACGGATATACGAAGGGAAATTGCGGAAGTCAAATCCAATGTTGATACCATGACGGCCAGGGTGGACACAGTCGAGTCCAACATTTCCTCTGTCAAAGACTCTGTACAAGAAATAAAGACAGACGTTGCAGAGCACAAACAGCGAGTGGATTCCAAGGTGAATTCTTTTTCTTCCAGACTTTTGGATGCAATCAAAGAGGGGGAAGAAAGAAGGGCTGCTGAAGCCGTTGAGAGGAAGAAAGCGAAGGATGCAAGAGCCATTTCAAAAGAAGAACAGAGGAGAATTCTTGAAGCTGCAAAAGAAGAACAAAGGAGAATTCGTGAAGAATTCAAACGGAAAGAAGCTGAGCTCAAACAGAAAGAAACAGAAGCGAAAATCAAGATGCTCGAAGAAGAGAATGAGCGGTTGGCCAAGGATCTGGAAACAGAGGCTGCTGAACGGGCATCTGCTAAGGAGCTTTTAGACAAATTCGTGGAGCTAGCCTCAAACAAATTCGATGAATTTGACAAGATGAAAAAACCTGCTCCAGACTCCTGAGTTCCTCCGTTCCTCTGGTTTTTTTTTTCTTTTTCTTGCTAACTCTTATTTTGTCTCCGTCTAATCATTTTTCATTGTACTTGTAATTGATATATCATATGAATGAAAATTGATCAGACAGAGACAACCTCTCATTGTCAATCTCTGATTTTCACTGTGTTCCTTAGTTGAAATACACTATTTGTGTATTCAACACATCTGAAAACAATTGGATTGAAATTGAAAAAGTAATATGTCTGCTAATTCTATTTGGGTGCTAGGATACCTAGCATATTACCTCTGCAGCATTTACTTATGTGTTTAATCGAGAAATATTTCCCAGCACTTGTTGAGGGGGAATTTCATTTTTTTGCTTTGCTTGAACTAAGGTGGATAAACTCTGTGTTAGATTGTTAGAATAGATTAGTAATTATTTTGTAAACACAGACATTCTTCCTCTTAGCTTCAGCAAATGACAGTAAGCTTTGATCGCACCAAAAAGGGGGAAATTGTTGGGAAATTATTCCTAAAATCTCCCTTATGATTCATTTATAAAAGATTTTGTTGAATCAAACCTTGGCATTTGGTCGATCATTTGCTGAATTCTAGATAAGTCTAGCATATCATGTAATGTCCTGTATAGGTCATCTATTGAGTTGTAATAGACTAGCAGACATCGAAGGAAAGCGTTTGCTAGAAGACATGCGCTATTCCTAGCAGACATAGAAAGAAAAGCGTTTGCTAGAACACATGCGCTATTCCTAGCAGACATCGAAGGAAAGCGTTTTCTAGAAGACATGCGCTATTCCTAGCAGACATCGAAGGAAAGCGTTTGCTAGAAGACTTACGCATTTTGTAGCTGACACCGAAGGACAGCGTCTGCTAGAAGACATTTGTTAGCAGAATGGTAAGGCTTTAGCATTTGCTAATAAATCCTGAAGGATGCTAGCAGAATAGAAGTCAAAGGTTTGAGTGTCAATGGAAATATTCAGCAAATCAAGATAAATAGCATAGCAGAATGTCAAAGGATGAAGCCTTACTGCCGTTCTGACAAAAAGTACACACAAAGGACGAAACTTTCCCGAAGAAGTTCGGAAAGTACAGATCGAGAACAAAAAGCGACTGAACAAGTCTTATCACTCTCGGACAAAAAGAAAAGTTGTGTCTAACGGATATGGAGATTCAAGATTTGAATCTCCACCTATAAAAGGAAGATCCAAAAGAGAGAAGAGACTACTACTACTACTACTACTACTACTACTGCTTTCTCACTTCAGATATTCATGAACACTCAAAGCAAAAAGATTCCTTTGACAAGTGAACAAAGAAAAGGTAGTCAGTTGAGAGCATTGTGAAAGGATTTTAAAAGCTCTCAACAACCAGGAGTGTCGCTCATTGATTTACTGACACTCCATTGGAGATATTCTTGATTGTATTCAAGAACTCTCAATCATTGGGATTCCTTTCTTTTCGGAAAGAATCTAACAGTCGAACACCTGAAAAGGTTTAGACTCAGACGGGCACTTAGCCACATTCAAGGGAAGTCAGGAAGTGACTATAAAACTTCCAAATCAGGCAAGGCAGGAGTTAAAAAGGTGTGCCCTTGACCCAGCCGAACCAGCATCTGAGGAGTTCAGATTATCGGAGGATAGCTGTCAAGTAGCCAGGCCGAAAGCTCACTGCCTACTTAACTGTAAAAGGCGAATCCTTGTAATCTGTATACTTACTTAGTGAATTCTTAGCGTATCGGCTAAGGAGTGGACGTAGATCTTGTTAGATCGAACCACTATAAATCCTGTGTTCTTTTACTGTTTTATTACACACGTGATTTGAAACCTAGCAATCATATTGCTAGTGTATAAATGTGAAGAAACTTAATCCGTTTCTGAGCTTAACTAATATTTAAAAGAGAAGACATAAAGTGTAAGTGACGTATATTTATTTTGCTGCATTTCGTGTTTCGGTTTAAACACGACGACTCTGATATTTAAGGACCAACAGTTCATCTGGAAAAGCATCATTAATCTGTACTGTGTCATCCACTCCAAACGAATTTTTCAGTCTTGACAAATGATCAGCAACTTGATTCTCTGTTCCTTTTCTATCCTTGATTTCTAAATCGAATTCTTGCAGGAGAAGTATCCATCTAATGAGCCTTGGCTTTGCATCCTTCTTAGCCATTAAGTATTTGATTGCTGAATGATCAGTGAACATTATTACCTTGGCTCCAACTAGATAGGACCTGAACTTGTCAAAGGCAAATACCACTGCCAACAACTCTTTCTCTGTAGTTGTATAGTTTCTCTGTGCACCATCCATTGTTTTGCTTGCATAATAAATTGACCTGAAGATTTTATCTTTTCTCTGTCCTAGCACTGCCCCAACTGCATAATTGCTTGCATCGCACATCAGCTCGATAGGTTCATCCCAATTTGTTGGTTGCATTACAGGGGCTGTGACAAGTGCAACTTTCAACTTGGTAAATGCCTTCATACAATCACTGCTGAAATCAAACTTTCTGTCTTGTTCTAGCAGTTCAAACAATGGCTTTGCTATCTTGGACAAATCCTTAATGAACCTTCTATAAAAACTAGCATGGCCCAAAAAGCTTCTAACTGCTTTTACTGAACTTGGAATTGGCATTTTGTCTATTACTTCAATCTTTGCAGGATCCACTTCAATGCCTTTGTTTGAAATCTTGTGCCCTAAAACTACCCCTTGCTGCACCATGAAGCAGCATTTTTCCCAGTTCAAAACCAACTGTGACTTCTCACACAATTTCAGCACTCTCTCAAGATTTCCTAGACATGCATTAAAATATTTCCCAAAGACTGAGAAGTCATCCATGAACACTTCTAAACCATTCTTGATCATTTCAGAAAAAATAGAGATCATGCAGCGCTGGAAAGTTGCTGGAGCATTGCAAAGACAAAATGGCATTCTTCTGAATGCAAATGTTCCATAAGGGCAGGTAAATTAATGTAGTCAAGCTCTGATGTTCAGGAGCTATTGCAATCTGATGATACCCCGAATACCCATCCAAGAAACAGTAGTAATCTTGTCCAGCCAATCTGTCTAACATCTGATCTACAAATGGCAGTGGAAAGTGATCCTTTCTGGTGGCATCATTCGACTTTCTGTAGTTTATACAGATCCTCCAACCAGAAACTATTCTTGTGGTCATCATCTCATTTTTCTCATTTTGCACCACAGTTACCCCTCCTTTCTTGGGTACACATTGCACTGGACTAACCCAAGAACTGTCTGAAACAGGAAAAATGATTCCTGCATCTAACCATTTAATAATTTATTTCTTCCCAACTTCCTTCATGTTGGGATTGAGCCTTCTCTGTGGCTGCACTGAATTCTTGATTCCATCTTCCAACAGCATCTTATGCATGCAAATTGTAGGACTAATTCCCTTAATATCTGAGATGGTCCACCCAATTGCCTGTTTATGTTTCCTCAGCATGTGCATCAACTTCTGTTCATCCCCATCTCCTAAATTAGAAGCAATTATCACAGGTAGAGTATCTGCTTCTCCCAAATATACATACTTCAGGTGAGTTGGCAAGGGCTTGAGTATCAATTCAGGGGGCTCCTCTAGGGATGACTTTGGTTCTTTCTGTTCCCTATTCATAAGGTCCAATGATTCGAAATTAGCTTTGTACCCCCCAAACTTTGCACCATGCTCAACCCATGCTACAGCATTTTCCTCTGCAATTACTTCTTTCTCACATTCTTTATGTTGCAGTTCTTTCACATGCTCAGCTATCACTGATTCCAGAATTCCAATGGTGAAACAATATTCTGATTCATCTGGTAGCTTCATGGTATTGTACAGGTTAAAAATAGCCTGCTCTTCATGAACTCTCATAATCAATTCCCCTTTTTCCACATCAAACAACGTTCTTCCTGTGGCTAAGAAAGGTCTCCCCAGGATGATGGGTACTTCTCTATCAGCTTCATAATCTAAAATTATAAAGTGTGCGGGAAAAATGAACTTGTCAACTCTAACCAATACATCTTCAATCTTTCCCTCTGGGTGAACAGTTGATCTATCTGCAAGCTGCAAAGTAATGGTTGTTGGTCTTGCCCCTCCTATACCCAGCTTCTTAAAGATTGAAAGTGGCATCAAGTTCACACTACCTCCCAGATCACATAATGCTCTTCCTACATCCCTTCCCCTAATTGAACAGGGAATGGTGAAGCTCCCTGGATCCTTTAATTTGGCTGGAAATTGCCTCCTTAAAGGTCCACTAACCTCCTCAAACAAAGACACAGTCTCAAACTCCTTCAGCCTTTTCTTTTTAGTTAAAATGTCCTTCACAAATTTCACATAAGTAGGCATTTGTTCCAGATCTTCCACCAAAGGTACATTGATGTGAATTTGCTTTAGCATGTCCAGGAACTTTTTGAACTGCTCCTCTTCTTTTTGCTTTTTGAATATGACAGGGTATGGTGGTTGAGGTAGGTTGTGATCATCTTCCACTGATTTCCTTTTGGTGTTAAACACGTTTCCCTCAGGGGTTTCAGCAGACTTTTCTTGATTCACTAGCTCTTCATTGATTACTGGATAAGACTCCTTAACAGGAGCTTTTCCTTCTCTCTGTGTTTTAGCTCCAACCCGTTCCTTCGTTTCAAATGACCCCTCCTCTTGCTGGTGTGCTTCTGCAGGTCTTTCATCAATCTGTCTCCCGCTTCTTAAGGTTACCACCTTACACTGCTCATTTCCCCCTCTGGGGTTCTCTGTATTACTAGGTAAACTCCCTTGTGGTTTGTTCCTGATATCATTGGCTAACTGCCCCCCAATTGTACTTCAAGATTTCTCAATGATGAAGCCTGACTTTGTATCAGAGCATCTTGGCTTTTCAATCTCACTTCATTCTTAGCAATAAATTCCTTCATCATTTCTACCATGGATTTCTCAGATTTTTGAGGAGGTGCTTCCAAACTTGGCTGCTATCCACCCTGCTGCTAATTATACTGATGGTGTTGATTATGGCCACCTTTGTTAAAATTATTATGCTGGTCCCGTGCTCCAGCATTTTGATTTCCCTGTCCAGACCAGGAGAGATTAGGATGATTCCTCCATCCTACGTTATAGGTATTCGAATATATGGATTATTGTTCCCTTGATACTGCTGTTGTCTATTTCCCATGTAACACAAAGAAGTTGGATTAGAAGGACATTCCTCAAACTGGTGTCCTTCACCACAGTAAATACAGCTCACAACCATTGCAGTCTTTGTTGGCATGGCAGAGGTCATAGTCTGACTGGTATTCTTTTCAATATTCTTCATAGTAGCTTCCAAAGCTTCCATCTGTGCTGTAAGAGCTTGTATAGGATCAACATTCAGAACTCCTGCAACTTTTGGAGTAGTTACAGCTGCTGCTCTAGAAGTAGCCCACAGATAACTGTTTGCAGCTACCTTGTCCAAGATTTCACAAGCTTCATTATAGGTTTTATCCAGCAGGGCTCCCCCTGCAGTAGCATCAATCATCATCCGAGAGTTTCCAAGCAGCCCATTATAGAAGCTTTCTATCTGAATACCATAGGAGATTCCATGATTTGGACACCTTCTTAACAATTCTTTATATCTTTCCCATGCTTCACTAACTGATTCATCACATTCCTGTTTAAATGACATGATTGCATTTCTACACCTGGCATTTCTAGTAGGAGGAAAATACTTCATCAAAAAAAATTCAGCTAGCTCATTCCAGGTTGTGACAGAACCTGGTGTCAGGTTTGTGAGCCAAGTCTTAGCACTATCTCTCAAAGAGAAGGGAAATAGGCGCATCCTCAAAACCTCAGGTGTTACTCCTTGCAATTTGAAATTATCACAAATCTCCAGGATTGATCTCAAATGAAGATGGGGATCCTCTGTAGCTTGCCCAATGAATTGCCCCAGACTTTGTAACATCTGAAACATGACTGGCTTTAGCTCAAAATGTTGTGCCTGAACTTCAGGTCTCACCACCCCAGGATCAAAATCAGCAAACTTTGGTGCCATAAAGGTCCTGAGAATTCTATCCTTATCATCAATGTTCCTCTCTGGTTGTTCGTCAGCCATCTTCTTAATTTTCTGTCTCCTTCTGTTTCTTCTGAAAGTCCTCTCGATTTCTGGATCAAATGGGGATAATTCTTTCACAATTCTTTCACTCATACACTACTGATCTACCTGCATCCTGAAAATGGTTAGTTTTCAAAATCAAGCAGACCATATATTATAATATTCAAACAATTAAGAAGCATTCAGATTTAAATTTAGTCACTCCTCGGCAACGGCGCCAAAAACTTGTTGTGTTCTATAGTGATACTACAGGATTAATGTGCAAGTATACACAAATCACAAGTAATATAGTCAAGAGAGACCAGATATCGTACCCAAGGGAGTGGGTTTCTAAATCGTGCACTATGAATTGTTTGCAATTTGAGAAGAAATTTTTATCTAAGCCTATTCAAACATAAAATGTGCAACAATTATAATTCCAAACAAAGCTAAGATCATTAATATTTCTTCACTCCACAAAATAAGCATAAAGGTTATGGTAAGTTTCACAAATACTAGAAAGCACACTCGGGTTATGGAATACAACTCACCACTGCTATCCTATATGCTAGAGTTTATGTCTCGCAAACCCCTGAACCTTAGAACTTTTTCTAATGTTGCCTAGTGAACTGTCGTCCTACTAGATCTACACCTTCTCACTAGAATTCATATGTCTATGCCTTTCTTAGCGATCAGACGATGACAAAATAAAACCAAGCTCGATTAAGTTGCATTGTCTCACATGTCTATGAAATCAACACAATTATCTACAATCCCGTCGGCCTACTTCTCCTTTCGGTTTCCATAGGTGATGGGTTTCTATTCACTGTCGTGCTCAAGAAACAATTGAAAAATAGGATCAGAGATAAGTTCAGCTATGCGAAACTCAACTCTAATATATATATTCAAGCAGATGTTGTTTTGCTCCACAACCCAAGTGTTAAATAAAGTTAGCTCATATTCGAAAATAAAGGAAATAAAATCATAAGATCATTCGTCATCCCAAAACAACTTAAAAATCTATCAACAAACTATGGACCATGATCCCTTGTGTGCTCCGATTACTTCCTCTCCAAGCTCGATCGCCAAGCACCTCTGCTCTCCGTTCGTGTGTTGTTGTAAAATTGTCTCTTCCCCAAAAAGTGCTGAGCCTCTTTTTTGATATTCTCTTTCCCTCAGCCGTTGATCTCCTTCTCTCTTTCAAGATACATCCACGTGTACAAATGTCACTATTTCCTTCAGACAAAGGATCGGCTTCCTTTAGTGCCACCTGTTTCCCCAGCAGACAAGATCAAAAAGGACTTTTATCCTTGTCTCTGAGTGGTCCCGGAGAGAGAAAGTCTTCAGTCTACTTGTTCATACATTTCCTATGCTCAAGCATATCTCTCAACCAGCATGCGGCAGGTAAACTCTAGCATTCCGAACCTGGTCAAGACTTCACCAAATGCTAGCAAAAACTTATTAAAACTTGCACAATCTAAAATACTTTGACTAAATTGCAAATAAGCATAAACAAGTAAAAAGGACTCTGATTACTAACCATCTTATTCAAAACAACATCTAAAGTTCATGAAAAGAGATCAAAGGATAACTCTTTATGAGAGTTATCAGTGCACAGGTTTAGGAAATGATTTTAGGCCATCTTTGTTTAGCCTATTTATCCCATACACTGTCCTTTTCAATGTTTTATCCCTAGTCAGCCCCATTGAGCCTTTAGTTTTCTTGCTTGCCAATGAAAAAGTTCGGGTTTTCTCTTGTCTATGAGAGAAGGTGGTGAATAAGGGAGGAATAATTGTGAGAAAGATAAAATATTATTAGAAGGGTGAAAACAAGAGAAGGTTGGGCTCTAGAAAAAAATTTAGAAAATGAAAAAAAAAATTGTTTATGTGTGTTATTTATCCTTATAAGCTCAAATGTATACTTCAATTTGTTTAGAGCATAAAAGGATGTGTGAAAAAAAAAAAAGAAAAAAAAAGAGAATAAAAGAGCCTTGTTTGATGTTGAATATTATAAGAGATGGGTGGATATCATTAAATAGTGGTTTAGATTGGTTGAGGTGCGCAACTCAGTTGATTTTAGTCACTTGGCCATATATTTTCCTACCTTTCACTAAAAAGCCTATATTACAACCTTGAATAAAGTCCTTTCTGATCTTAGACTTGTGTACACATATTTGCAGTGGAGATTTAGAATATTTGCAAGCCTATGGTAGAACTTGATTTGCATGACTTGTGTGATCTCATATTATCCTAAACACTTGAGTGAATGAGTGAAAACACTTCCCTTGTGAGTCTTCCATGGTTTACAGATTTTCTGATTCTTATAAAGTGTTGATGTTTTGTGGATTACGAGTTTGATTGTGATGAATCTTGTGAGGCACTGCACTTCTCTTCTACTTGAACTTTTGATATATTCTTTTATGGATTGAGGACAATCAAGTGTTTAAGTTTGGGGAGGTTGATAAGCTCGTATTTTGCCTCACTTATCACGTTGTTTTCTTATTGTTTTCTTGCATTTACTTGAGTTTTTTGTTAATAATCGAGCATGAAGTGTTTATAGGAGATATTATGCTTGTCATGGTAATATTTTGCAAGTTTTAGGCTAAAATCAATGAAAACCCGTACCGAAAGCAGTTGATGTCCAAAGGAACAGTCACAAATTCTTCCACACGTGGAATCTGACCTAATGGAGCATGGAAATAGAAAGATCTTTGAGTTAGCTTTCCAACGCAACTGGAATCGGGTCATTCGAAGTTCTGGAGCGAAAGTTATAGCCAAAATTGTGAGACTGCGCAGAGGGAGTCGACACAGAGGTTTCTGTGTCGAGAGACAAGAATTCCGTCGATCGAAATAGAGGTCAAAATTTCGGAAACTTGTGATCTGCATTCCTGTCGATCGACAGGCGCGCCGGAAAGGCATATTTTGCCCAATTTGGAGACTTTTCCTTCCCAAACCATTACCTTTTGAAGATTTGATTTCTCCCCCTATAAATAGGACTTTTCAGGCTCGAAAATTAAGTCTCTTTAGGTCTGAATTTCAGTTTTTACAACATCTTGTCAGCATTATTTTAGTCCTTAAATTCCCTTTAATTTTCCAGTACTCTTTATTTTTATTGTTGCTTTGGATTCAAGACAATTGAAGGTTCAAGGTTCCTATTCCTTTAATGATTCAAGTAAGTTTATTTATGTTTATTGCAATGTTTATTTCAATTATGTTAGGCTAGAACCCTTAGCAGGTTCTAGGATTTTCTCCATCCTTTTTGGCATGTGTTAATTCGATTAATTCCAAACCCTAATTAACTTGGTTCAAATTATATGTTTTTCACTCCAAAATCTATTTTTAATTGAAGGATCGAGAGATGAAAATTGGATTAGGTTTATAGTTATTAATTTGAGACCGAGAGGATATAATTAATAATAGGAAAATAGAATTCTGATACAACTGTTTTTTGTCTCAAAAAAAAAGAATTAGTTGTAGGGTTTTCAAATCTGTATCTTTATTGAGATTGACTAGTTTGTGTTCTCGAGATCGAGAGGTAAAATTCACTTTCTAGTAATCTAGGTTTTAATTGCCCAACTAAGGAATTAATTCCAATTTAACAGATTTCCCACCTTAATGATTATTTTGGGTTTGGATTGATTGGTTGTTGCATGTTCATTGGATTGGTTGATTTCCCTAGAATCTGTACTTTTTATTATCGAATTTTATTCCCAAGTTATTTTCTGTTTTGAAAACAAAAACCCTATTCAAATTTGGATTTGCTCAAACAAAGAATAGATAAACTATGCCAGTACATGAGATGATTTCGTTGTACTATCCCTGTGGGTTCGACATACCTTTAGGTTTATAAATTTATTTGCATCGCTATATTATAATAAAACTGTAATTTTAACAGCGATCACCCTTCAAAATTTCTCTTGATGAAGAAGAAGACGAAACCGCACGATATATCAAGCTCTGCCATTTTTGGGTGCGGTCAAAAAGGGGGAAGAAGTATGGAAGGTGTAGAAAACATCAGAAATCTGGAGCGTGGGTAGATAAAATATAATGTAGAAGGAGCAGAAGAAATCAGAAGACTGATCAGAGTGCTCCTCCAATCTCCAAGAGCCATTGAGCTTTCACCTATTGATTATTTTTCTAAGGGTGTTCTCCAGGAGCAGGAAGTCAACGATTCTGGGCTGACTCCTGCTGCGCGTGATTCTCCAGCTTCCAAGAAGCATGTTAATGTTGATGTTTTCGCCTGATCTCCCTTTTAATTTTCTTTTGTTGTGGATGTTTTGTTTGAACAGCTTGACTGCAACCATCTTTTGCATGTGAGTAGTCTTTTGTTATACACGTATGGATGTTCACCTTACGTTATTTACTAAGTCTGCACTACTATTTGTTTTATTGCATGAATTTCATGCAATCATAATAACAGGTGCATGAAGACTAAGATATCGCTCCTTCGACGCTTAAGTCAGTAACTAGCTTACAAATTGGGTCAAAATCAATGAATGGCAAAAGGAGTCAATAATAGGGTAGTGTATCTGGACTCATATAGTTAC